>JAPKLY010000185.1:0-12591 GCA_026898435.1 Prunella vulgaris
TTAGGGTATGTTTGTTTAATTTGAGATTTAAGTGTGCGTAGCAAGTGATGATTCTGAAATTCCGAAATGTGAAAATCTTGATGAATAGTAAAATATGTGTTTATTTTGAAATTTTTGTAAGGTAGGATATTACTTTATGTCAAATCGGTGTGTGAAAATTATTGATATTATAGACATAATAATACGTATAATATGTATTTTATGTGTGTTGTGTTGAGATTTTTGTAGGATAGAATATTACTTTATGTCAAATCAGAGTGTGAAAATAATTGATATTATAGATATAATAATAGATATTTTATGTGTGTTGTGTTGGAAAGAGTAATAGTATATATAATAGATATTTTTAGGTGTGGATTGAGTTTGAGATTTAAAAATTGGATGTTAAATCTCAAACTCGTATGGAGCGTTATCGCAAAGTCCTACATCTATTCCGGTGAATCCCAAAACAAATATACCCTTAATAATTTCACGCTTTCTCTTTCACACTGTCCCGCCATAAATTTTACAAACCATGAATAAACATAAATACTCTCGCAATATTCATTTTATTTCAAAATTTTCTTCATTCATTGGTTCAAATAAACAATAAAACAGTTTTTTTATTTAACATAATTAGTGTGTTTATGTTGCTACCTAATTGAACTTGACAAATTTTAATTAATTAGTTAGTTCATGTGTAGTACTCCAAGCTTGCTTTCTCCGTACGCTCATTAAATCATATATAACGACACTTAATTTAGTTCCTTCTCAAAGTATGGAGACCAAGAATTGCAAGTATAAAAGGACTTCTAATTCTAGGTAAAAACAACATCACCTTTCATAAATATAATCCAATGACGAGCCTCCTCGAGAGCCATCAGGTTGCGCCGCCACCTGACGCAGTGACGGAGCAATCTGTGCCGCTCATTTTCTTCGACATCACATGGCTGCCCTTTCCTCCGATCCATCAAATTCTCTTCTACGAGTTACCTAATGTTACCAAGCCTCATTTCTTAGAGACCCTCGTTCCAAAACTTAAAGAATCACTCTCTCTAGCTCTCAAACACTTCTTTCCTCTTGCAGGCAAATTAGTGTACCCTCTGAAGCTCGACGAAAAGCCCGTGATTCGTTACCAGGCCCGGGATTCAGTTTCCCTGACTGTCTCCGAGTCTGGTGACGATTTTGATTCTCTTGTGGGAAACCAAGCTCGTGATGCTGATAAGTTCTACGATTTTATCCCACAATTGGCTCCATTGGTCGAGGAATCCGACCACAAGCTCCTCCAGGTTCTCGCCCTGAAGATAACAATCTTTCCGGGCCGTGGCCTATGCATTGGTTTCACCAGCCTTCACTGCCTCGGCGATGCTAGTTCATTCGAGTCGTTTTTTAAGTCATGGGCTTCGATCAATAAACATGGAGAGAATGCGGAATTTGTATTGCCAATTTTCGACAGATCCCTTATAAAATACGGCCCGGAATTGGACTCTGTTTATTGGGCCCGGGTCGCGAAAATTCCCCTGCCAACGCTTACTTCCCCTGTTTCAACAAACAGAGTTCGGGCTACATATACATTTAGCCCGACTGAAATCAAGAAACTCAAGATTCTGATTCTGGATAAAATTCCAGGACTAGATCATGTCACTTCTTTTGTAGTGATGGCAGCTTATGTGTGGAGCTGTTTAGCAAAATCAGTGAAATCCAGTGAAAAAGAGAGCGTTCTTGATGATGATGAGTTCGAGTTCTTCTTATTTGGGGTCGATTTGAGGCCCCGTATAAACGTTCCTGAAAACTACTTTGGCAATTGCATATCCTATGGGCTCCCGAAGACACGTCATCAGGAGCTGGTCGGAGACGAAGGGTTCTTTGTTGCGGCTAAGGCTATATCGGAGGAGATAAAAAGGAAGGTGATTGAGAATGACAAGATTCTGGAAGATGCATTGAACTCATCGGAAATTGAGTCGTCGATGCCAAAATCGCTCCTTGCCGTTACTGGTTCAGCCAGGCTTGATTTCTACGGTGTGGATTTCGGATGGGGAAAGGCAAGGAAGATGGAAATAAACTCGACTGATGGCGGGAAGTACGCGATTTCGTTGTGCAAATCCGGGGATTGTGAGGGTGGATTGGAGGTTGGTTTGTCTCTGCCTAAGGTGGTAATGGATGCATTTGAAGGTTATTTTTCTGATGGAATTAAGGGTTCTCTGTAAGTCTTTTGCATGTGACATTTCGATTATATTGTTCTTGTATTTCATTATTAGTGTCCCTAAGTGATGCTCTATTTTGTAATTTGTTTTATGTTGGATCCAAAATTATATGTCTAGTTTTGTACTTTATTTTGAATGTTATTACTGGTGAAAAATAAAGGGTTTTCTCTTAAGCTTGTACCAATTTTTATTTTAGTTCGGTATCTTTTTAATTTTGAAATTGGTCTACTAAATTTACCTAATTAAAGTTTTTCGTTATTGAATTTTGTTGATGGATAAAAGGATGATAAAGTTAAATTTTAGTAAATTTACAGGAAAACTTGTAAAGTTAGAGAAATATTAGCAAAGTGAAAGTAATATTAATAAAGAAAATCTCTACTCTGAAATTAAAAAAAAAAAATTGGTGCAATACAGAATCAGTTTGAATTGCCTCTATCTATTTGTTATTACTTTGCATTGTTTAACAGCATTGTCTTTCAGGAATTTCATCAGACACCAAAGCTACTTTACTTAGAGTCTCATGTACAGTAGAAACATTGCATGTTTTGGTCATATTTCATATTTTGTAGTGACATCAGCTAAAATATGGAGTTGTTTGGCAAGATGATTGTGAGGAAGAGGAGATGAGATCATGTTCTTCTCTTTTGATGTCGATTTATGGGCATGACTGCTTCTGTGCGGGAAAAAATTAGCTGGTCATCTGAACTAGGAGCTGGTTGGAGGTGATTAATAATATGAATATTTTGGAAGATGCGGAGAACTAAATGGGCTCGGCTTCAAAGAAATCGCATCTCTCCGTTTCTGGATCGGAAAGATTTGATCTTTATGATGCCGATTTTGGATGGCGAAAGGCAAGGAAGCTGGAAACTATCTAGATTGATAAAGAGAAGTGTATTATAGGGACACTTGGGGGAGGAGGGAGATTACTTTTCTTTGCTTAAGGTTAAAATGGATGCTTTTGTAGCTTAGAAAAATAAATGGGGGAATTAGTTTTAGGGCTTAGTCTTATATGCATCAGTTACACCGTGCAATTCAAGTTCATTTTTAAAAAGTTATACAAAATACTACTGAAAAGTTACACAGGTTATCACTGAAAAATGTATTTTTAATTGTGCAACTTTTCATTAATAATTTGTGTAACTTTTTAAAAATGAACTTGAGTTGCACGATGTAATTGGTGCACAAGAGACTTACTCAAGTTTTAGTGTTATTGCATCTCTGCTTTACGCCTATGCTCGATGATTTACTAATGTGTCTTTTAATCCATCATAATATTTAGGAAAATTAGGCTTAATCATCAACGTCAAAGTAATACATCACATACATCCCCCTTTATTTATTTTGGTACTGTATATGTGGTCACTTTGTGGGATTAAATACATAGTAATATATATATATGTGGTTGTGTTGGGAAATGTATAAGATTATTGTTGGGAAAATTATAAAATGGTTCACAAAATTGACATTTAAGTGCAAATTGATTTTGTGCAGAAAAAAATATGCTTATGTACTGGGAAAATTATACTTCTATGCAAATATGGTGAACTAATTTGGTTGTGAAATGAGTGACGCGAACAACACTCTCCAGGTTAGTATCCCCTCGAGGAAGTCCGTCTTCACCAATAGGATACAATTCGGGTGCGAGGTTAATTATCGAAACTACATATTTTTTCACAGATAACGGATAAGAAGAATTTTATGTTAAGGCTCAAATTTTAAGGTAAGTCTCAATTTAAAACTTTAATTTTAAAGTGTCTCAAATTAAGATCTATATTTTGATTTTTTCTCAATTTAGGATCTAATTTTATTATCTTTGTCTCAATTCAAGGCCCGGTCCATTTATTTTTATTTCAATTTAATTTTTTATAAATTAAAAAACTCAAAGCATAACAATATTTATTTCGAATTAAGATTTAAAATATAAAATAAAAAAATAATTTTATTTAATATTCATATTTGACGTAATAATTTTTTCAATTCATTGTTCAACAAGAAAAAATAAATTTTAAAGCATGTTTAATACTTGCATAAAATTTTATTTATTTATTTTTAGTTTGATATATTATATCTAAAAAATTAATTAAATACAAAAAAATTATGTTTGATATATTATACTTAAAAAATTAATTAAATACAAAAAATTATTATGTTAGTGAAGCTTTAAAAAAATAAAGTCAAAGATAATAAAATTACTAAATTAGATCTTAAATTGAGAAAAAAATCAAAATATAGATCTTAATTTGAGACACTTCAAAATTAAAATCTTAAATTGAAATTTACCTTGAAATTTAGGCCCTAATATGAAATTCTTCCAAATATGTTATATATAATACATTTATCCATTATCTATGTGACTGATTTTTTTATTTTTTGCTCATAGATAACTGAATAAATCTATTATGTAGTAATACATATGTATCAGTAATTTAGTATGTTATCTTTTACATATCAAATATTAATATTTTGCCTATTTTTATTTTGTCATATTAAATATACTAAAAAAGAGATAACAAAATTTAATAACTTAATCATTAATTCACAAGTTATTCATTAAATTACTGAACATCCAAATATTCAAATATGTTTGTTCAAAATATTCAAAATATAATAAACAATACTAATGAAACTAGTTTCATTAAACACAATTCTTCTACAACGAGTAACTTGAAAATCAAAATACTTCAATTCAATCACCAACACCAACAACGGAACCATCTGATTGCACATTCTTGTACCAGACAACGAGGCTAACGCCACTCCATCTCATTTCCAGTGTGCTAGTTGTGAATACGCACAGAAAAAGCGACAAAATCCTGAAACTAGCAATGTTGTTGAACTGCATTAAGGACCCAAAAAAATATAAACATAATGCTTTTCAATCACAATTAAGTATACAAGTCACAACAAATTAGTCAGGGATCCTAACAATAATTTAAGTTTTTCACCAATTTAGGCTGTTGTATAAGTTTTCTCCATGAACTAAAAAATAACATATATTAATACTAATATTATACCATATCTTATTTTTAAATTATGCACAAAACATTTTATTGAACACTAATATTACCAGAGACTTCATTGAATCAACGTAGAATGATTCATCAGACTGAGTTATTTGTCTCATGTATCGCAGCACATAAAAACCACATTTATACACGTACATATTTTCTTTTGTGACTAGATATGATCACGTTTTTTGCATCAAATTAGTTATGATCAATTTAAATTGGAGTCTGTGAGGTGGGATTTGCCAATTCTCAAGTATTGATGAAGGTGAACACTGATCAAGAACAGTATATTTATATAAGAAACGAAGTATTCCAGAATGCAACCACATGAGACAACTTATTTATATCATGAGATTTTGCATAATTGATTAAGATCATTATCTTCTTTCAACCAATGAGTTAGTATTCAGAATTTAACACTAATTAGCAGAGCCCTCAAGGAATACAATCATGAAAGAACCAATAGCTAACAGTAATGAGTTGTTCCTAAAAATCACAGAAATATAACTATTTCATTATCCCTGAATATAAATAACTTTTTTATATAGAAATAATGAATCAAGGGAAATGATTAAACTAGGAGGAAGAAAATGAATAACCATTGAAATTGAGCAATCCTCTGAAAAATTATGGAACAATTCATACCGTAACGAGGGCATCGGAAGTAGTACTTGCCGTCGCTCAACTGCAGACCAGACCCTTTACACACTTGACAATTCCTCTGTTCCACCTGCACCAATCCCATTATTAATTCAATCAGACTACCAACTGTCAACAATTTGCATCAAACCTCAGCATACAAACACATACAATTCTCTTGCTGAATTCAATCCCAGCAACCACAAATGGAATTACACTAGCTACTAAAATTTATTTGACCAATTACTTAGTTGAATCAAATGGGGATTTAAAACTAAGGAATAGTAATTACGTACCCAGAGCCCCAATGACCATTTGCCTAGTGATGTCCGCCTGAGTGGGATCTGATAGTATAGCCCCAATCACATCAAGAAAAAGCTCATCTAAAGCACATTAAAAACTTGCATTAAACAAAACAGTTCTTGGAAATCAAGCGAATTGACAAGATTACCGGGAAGTCTGAGAGTTGTTCTTTGGACAGTTTTGTAGTCAAAGTCGAGACAGTCACAACATTATTTAGTTCTTATAGCTTCTGAATTGAGGCAAGTGCTCTGTTCTTACCCACATCATTTTTTGAGAAACTGAAGTTACCGGACAAATCCCATAAATCCATTGTTCCTTCATCGTGCAGTGTCACAGACTTCACACTATCAAGAATAAGGTTTTTAGCTGCAAGGTTTTTCCAGAAAAGGGGTTTAGTAAGAGTTAATGAAATCTACTTTCATGGTTGAATTACCTTACAAACAGAAGTATTGGTTCAGAAGAACCACGTAATGGAAAATCCAGGAATATCTTATGATTAAACACCAAAATGAAAAGGTGTACAATAGACTCCGCGATTAAATTCAAACCATACCATAACTTAACTATGAATGCAATAATTATTTACGATAATTCTTCTTCAAGGCATGGCAGAAACTAAATTAGAAACATAGAGTTAACCAATATAAATACTCCATCATAACTAAACTCTAAAAATATCAACTCATATTCCAGTAGCAGTTAAATAAGAATCTGCGGAAGGCAAACCACAAACAAAAAGTCCAGATAGAGTGAATAGCTATGATACACGGATTCTACTAAAAATGTTATAATGTAGTATCGGATTCGCACCCGCACCCTAAAAAGGGTAAGATTCTTGAATTCTCGTGTCGGATTCTCCACTTGGCGAATCCATATGCCACGTGGAGAATCTAGCTAACGGATTCTCGAATCCACTGCACGAATCCTATTTATAAACATTAAATATATTATTTAAATTGAATTTTATTATTTTGTATAATTTAAATTAATAGTGTGACATTCATTTTAGATTGAATTTACTACTATGATTTATGTATTGAACTAATGTAACTCGTATTGATATTTTTTTGACATAATTATATTATATTATTGAATATACTCAAATTTTAGGTGATAAAAAATATAAATGATTTATAATTGATTTATAAGATTTTTATAAAAAATATATTTGTTAGATATTATATATAATAAAATATAAATAAATAGACGTATTCTTAACGAATCGCACCCTAATTTTTTTAAAAACTCGTATTCCCGAACTCGTATCGTATCGCACCCGCATCTGCGTATCCGCACCCGTGCAACATAGGTGAATAGGTACAGTGTAAGATACTTGTAATCTACACAACTCGGATCTATTCAAGGATGATTACTCTGAGTTAACGAGGGAGTGACAATAAGAAGCACGAGTCCAAATACATATATACCATCAAAACAATTAGGTAAAACACAGTGTTGAAGGATAACAAGAGTGCATCTAAAAGAGGAAAAACCGATACCAATTTCAACTCCAAGACCCTGCATTCCAGAGACCAAAACATTGGAAGCAAAAAGTCTCCGCTTTGTCTCTCGCCCATATACCGCAAGCTACCGGCTGTGCAGATCCTCATCAATATCACACGGTTTTCCATCAACGAAGGCCATCTCAGTGATTGTGGGAGTCTCTGTTGTCACTGTTCCCCACACCAAGGTTGGTCTCGCTACTCTTCTTCTCCTGAGCGTTCTTTCCATCAGTGGAGGCACAGACGCGAAACTTCAAGATGACGCTCTCGGAACCGCCTTCGATTACAGCCTCGCCTTCCCCTTGTCTCTTTCTAGGAAGCATATAGTGCAATAAGCTGAAACACGAGAAATTCCCATCGAAATCACTAAAGTCGAGACAAATTAAATAAAAATTTTGAGGGAGTTGGGATCCAGAAATTTCTGCGAATGTAAAACCAATCTGGAAGAGATCAGTGTTTGTATCGGTGCTGCAATCGCAACGGAAAGAATAACAAAAATAAACCCTCTTCCTAGACACCGTAAAACAGTGAACTCATTTGCAAGCGATTGAAGATTCAAAAACTGCAAACAATTCCAAATTCAAGATATTAAATAAACAATTAATTTACCGATTACAGCTTCGGAGAAGAAGGAATGGAACCACGGACGGGATGTTCGAGAGGAAGGGTTGGGGGAGAGAAAGACAGAGAAAGAGAGAGAGAGAGTGTGTGTGTGTGTGTGTGAAATTAGAGATTATTCGAAGATACAACAGTGGAGGCGGCCGGCTGGAGGTGGATGCGGACGGCGGTGGAAGCGGCCGGCGGCGGCAGAGGTGGAAACGACTTGTGATTCTCGATCGTGACTCGTGGGCGCTAGGGCAAAATATTTTTTCATTTGTTGTTTTAAAATTTTCCAAGTGTGGGAAATTATACATATATACTCCCTCCGTCCAATTTGCACACTTTCCATTTTGAATTATCTCAAATCAATTTGCACACTATTTAAAAAGAAAATATCGATTTACGTACACACTCACAAAACTTTCCACACATTATTTAAAAAATACATTTTCCTTAAACCGTGTGTCATCTCAGGGGTGCAAATACCCCTGGAACGGAGGGAGTAATTTTATTAAAATTCATATAAATAATTTTACATAAATAATTAAGGATAGTATATGTTATCTAAGTACAAATTGATTTTATCTAGATAACAGATATTACTTAGGGGCGCTTGGTATAAATTTAGGATGACAATGGTAATGGGTATCATTAAGGGGGTAATCCCTATATAGTTAGTGATTACCATTTTTTTTAACTTGATTTTATGATCTAATTCATATATAATAAATAATACCAAACACTACTAATAGTAATGAATCCTCATTAATCTTCATTCATTCTCATTCCCCACTCTCATTACCCCAACCAAGCAGACCCTTAGATAACTAATATATGAATAAAATATAACTGGTTTACAAATATTCGTTATCTATGTTCTGTTATATAAGGGTATGTTTGTTTTGGGATTACCACGGATGGACGTAGGACTTTGCGATCACGTTCTACACGAGTTTGGGATGTAACATCCGGATTTCACATCCCAAACTCAATCCACACCTAAAAATATCTATTAAACCTATTATTACTCTTTCCAACATAACACTCATAAAATACCTATTATTATATATATAAAATCAATCATTATCACACTTTGATTTGACATAAAGTAACATCATATCCTACTAAAATCTCAAAACAAACACACACTTTTACTATTTATCAAGGTTTTCACATCTCAGGATTTCAAAGTCATGACTTGCTACGACCCTTAAATTACAAAAAAAACATATTCTAAAAAAATATGTAGTGGTGAGAATTAATATTAAAATGTGTAATCAAAGTAGACCAAATTTAAATTCATGATATGTTGTAGGACTACAAAAACTGTAATCCAAATGGAGGAGAAACCGTCATTAAAGCTCGTTGAAAAGAAGACAAATTAGTGAAGAAATCAGCATAGAAGCAAAGAATACAGAAGGGTCAAAACTACTATAGGGCTATGATACACAGATTCTTTTAAAAATGTTATAATGCAGTATCGGATTCGCACCCTAAAAGGGGTAAGATTCTTGAATTTTCGTGTCGGATTCTCCACGTGGCGAATCCAGCTAACGGATTCTCGAATCCACTGCACGAATCCTATATATAAGTATTAAATATATTATTTAAATTGAATTTTATTATTTCGTATAAGTTAAATTGATAGTGTGACACTCGTTTTAGATTGAATTTACTACTATGATTTATGAATTGAACTAATGTAACTCGAATTGATGTTTTTTTACATAATTATATTATATTATTGAATATACTCAAATTTTAGGTGATAAAAAATATATTTTTTAGATATTATATATAATAAAATATAAATAAATAGACGTATCCTTAACGAATCGCACCTTAATTTTTTTTAAAACTCGTATCCCCGAACTCGTATCGTATCACACCCGCATCTGCGTATCCGCACCCGTGCAACATAGCTATAGGGGTAAATGTCTTTGTGACCCATGCAACTTCCAAAGTATCTTGAAATTCACATGCCATGCACTGCAAACTAAACAGTTACCACATGTGCCAACTTTATACCAGAGACATTAATCACCTATATATGTACTTGGTTATCTGCAGGCTAGCTCATACTTTTTCTTTTACGTGCACTCACTATTCATTTCATATTGAAAGGGAAAGAACTCACATTCCATAATAAAACACCAATTAATTAACACCATATCCCTCTCCATCGCCTCTTATGATATTATGATGAACCTTTTCGAAAGCAGTCGAATCACTACATACCGTCTCATGCGTTGGCACTGCAATCGAACTCACTTAAGAAGATCAAATTTGATAGCTTGATGCATTATGCCAAATAAAAATGAAATCCATGTCTACTCTTTTAATTGAGAAATCCAAGTAGAATGACCCTTTTCAGAAAAATCTTCTATATATATATATATATATATATATATATATATATATATATATATATATATATATATATATATATATATATCTTGACTTGTCATGCATTCAAGGACAAAAAGTGGACCATAGTGAAATTTTCAGCATGTCCGAAATGGTTAGTATAAAAATTTGAAAAAATTTCTATCTTTCATGATATTATGTGTGGTAATACTATCTACCAAACACAAAACATTATCTTTCTCCTTAACCACGTATAAATAAAAAGTACGCACATATATGAGGAGTACTAATGAGAGCCAAGAATACAGACGCTGATTTTGTCAGCCGCACAAGGGATCACTTAGGTCCTACAATATCAAGTACATGTAAGATCGTAGACAATGATGATCGATATTTCAGGTTGACTGTAAAAATAAATGCATAAATGAGCAATCCATTAAAAAAATCAATAAGTACAATAAGAACATGCCAAAGATAAACCATTCAAACATGCTGGATAACAAGTCCTCAAAAATGAAAATTCTAACATAGGAACTAAAAACATAATTGAACATGTAGATCATACATTGTCTCCAAAGTCTTGGATGTCACTGTCATCCAAAAGATCTTCATTGTCCAAGATCTGCTTCAGGCAGGTTGGTATGATGAGATTCACCCTGAGGGGCCTTCCTCTTTTTGTCTTTTATCAACCGCTAATAGGCCTCAACTAGATGTTTCGGAGTAAGACACGTGCAAGACCAGTGATCATCGCATCCACTCTTGTAACAGATTTGTTTACTCTGAAGACGAGAGTTCGATTGTGGTGTAAGATTTTAATCTTGAGGTACACCTTTCCCACGTCCTTGAGCTTGAACATTAGATGAATTTTGTTGACTACTATTTTGACCTCGACCTCTAATACGACCTCGACCTCGAGTTAATCCACGGCCTAAATTATTATCACTTCCACGTCTACGTTCTCTATAATTTCTCTGAGAATTAGCATGTGCTTTTTAGCACTATTTGTGAGCCAACTGGTCTTGCATTATGATTTTTCATGAGCAGTTATTTTTCTGCAACTAAAAGTGCAGAAATCAGTTCAGAGTGAGTAATATAGTTTTTGGCCATGTACTGCTGCTTGAGCACAATGCTACTTGCGTGAAAAGTGGATAAAGTTTTTTTTGTAGTAAATCAACTTCAGTAATATTTTGATAGATTTAGCTGAGATACGATGCGATGTAAGGAAGAATTATATTCTGTGACAGATTTGAAATCTTGAAAATGGATGTTCAATAAATCGTATTGGGCTTGGGGAAGGATCACGTCAGCTTTTTGAGTACTTCACTCCCCTGATTTTCTATTTTTAAAATAATTTTTGAAAGATAAAAATATTCTTTAAATTTTTTTTTTTAATTGTAAACAGACCAGTTCACCTCCCCAACCATGTTCATACCTAGAATCAATGCATTTACTCATTTTGGGAGAAAATTCGAACACCATTTACTTAATCTGGACAAAAATTTCGAAAACCATATGCTCACATACTTTTGACACAAGATGATAATAATTCTTTATATATACATGAAAGTGTTCGTATTATATTTTTTACTAATTTGTTTGTGTTTGTTTGAGTGTATTTGTTAGTTTTTAAGTATATTAGTATTTTTTTTTAGTATTATACATGTTGTAGCAATGAATATATGTTGTTTAAACAAGTTTCACGTCTTTTATTTTCGTGATTTTTCGTATACATATGTTCAGCTCTGGTTGGTAGAACATTTATCAAATGTTTGGAAAAAAAATTCAAACATTTGTCAAATGTTCGGAAAAAAATATCAACATTTTTGGTTTTCGATTAATCAAGAAATGAGTTTCAGAAACAGGGATTTTGGATTTGAAGATTTTAGAGATTACGAAGATATCTTGAAACAGAGGGTTTAGATTTTGTTTCTGGGTTTATAACTGTTGTGGCAGCAATAATTTAATAATATGGGATCAAGCCCATAAATT
>JAPKLY010000185.1:16768-35877 GCA_026898435.1 Prunella vulgaris
CACTTTGTTTTACAAGAGATTGCTCCAGCAGTTTTAGCAGTTTCTGAAACAGAGAGCGCATGTGTATTCTGCAGATTATATGACCCGATTAATTATTCCATGTCTATATGCCTGTATATATGCATCTCATGATCCTGTTTTTAATCTGGATTTTTTTTTATTAAAATTCATGCTTAGATTTTCGGAAAATTGGATCATATATTATCTGCTTCTGTCCAATCTCATATGATTTTTCTACAAATATGTATACATGTTTATTTGATCATATGTCCTGCAATTATATGGGATACTGGATTTTCGATATACGCATGTGGATTATATGTACTGTTTTGTATGAGTTTTGTACATCACGTTGCATAACAAAACCCTAACAAAATCTGGTTTCCAATAATCGATCCCCCGATCGAATTTTCTATTCTCTACTGTTTGCAAAACAAAACCCATTCTGATATTTTTCAAAACCCAATCGGATATTTTTTTTCTCTGAAACAAAATCGTTTCGAAACAGAAACCAGATTTTTTTTTGAAAATCAAAATCGAAACATACCAGTTTTCGGATCAAAAACCCTTTTTCGAAAACCTTTTTTGTGAAACTCTTCTGCAATTTTTCGAAAACCACTGTTTTTGCAATAAAATCCCAAATCGTTTTTCTGTAAACGAGCTTTGAAAAACCCAGAAACCATTTACAATCGATCTCCGAATCAAATCGGAAATTCTGAAAAAAAATCAATTTCCAGAAAAATCCAACACGAATTCGAGCCATACCTGTGTCCGCCACGCCGTCGGGCCCTGTAGTGGCCTTGACGGCGAACGACGGCGATGCGACGCAACTCCGGTGCGTGACGATGCGCGTTGGGCGACGGCGGCGACCGTCCGCCCGCGACGCTCACAGTCCGACGAACGGCGCAACGCGCGAGCCTCTTAGCGCGACGCAGCCACTGTGTGCGACGTCGGCTACCCGCGACCGCAGTGATGGCACCTCTGGCCCTGACACGCGACGGCGCGTGACAGCCAAGGCGACGGCGACGACGGCATACGGAGTCGAGAGAATCGCTCTAATGCTGGAAAAATCGGAACTAACACACAGACTATTGCAAACCCTAAGATTAATATCTGAAACTTGGGCATTGGGCTTTCTTTTTGCCTTGGGCTCATTCCCAATTGTTATAAATTATTGATTTAGGCCTTAGTCAATTTTTTTTTTTGGGGCCCTTTAATCTGAATTTTACTCATGGGCCCGTACCCCCCTTTTATTTTAATTCCGTTTTTGGGCCTGTTTTTCTAAATGGGCCGAACCCTTTAATAAAAAAAAACAATTTAAATGGGTCTTTTTTTTTTAATTGATTGGACATTTTATTTAGTTAATCCTAATTAATTTGGATCCTAACAATTATTTTTTGGGCCCGAAGTCCCATTAATAAAATTCATAATAATATTATGAAGCTCAAATCATTAAAACTTTTTTAAGGCCTTATCCAATAATTATTTTTGGGTCCAAGTCCCATTATTAAATGTCTCATAAAGTCATACACTCAATCCTTTATTAAATACCTCATATTATTAATTTTGTCAATGCGTCTTATCTTGAGCCCTATTTATTTAATTGCTACAAAACAATAATAAATCTAAATTTATTAATTCTTTTCCTTGTAGCAACAACATGTCAAACATCAACAAACACGAATTTGATGAACTGGCACTAGATGCCCACAATTATTTGACATGGGCTTTAGACGTTGAAATCCACCTAGCTTCAAAAGACTTATCCGACACCACCACACAAGGGTGGAAATCCACTCCTGCCCAAAAGGCACAAGCTCTAATCTTCTTAAGACATCATCTTCACAAAGATCTTAAGAACGAATACATCATTGAAAAAGATCCATCGACGTTGTGGAAATCCCTCCAGGATCGATTCCAACAACAACACGATGTGATCCTCCATGAAGCCAGACATGAATGGATAACACTTCGTTTCCAAGATTTCAAGTTTGTAACGGAGTACAACTCCGCCCTACATCGCATAGTTTCTCAGCTTAAGCTGTGCAAAGAAACAATAACTGATGATCAATTAATTGAAAAAACTTTTTCCACTTTCCACGCTAGTAATCTTGTACTCCAGCAGCAGTACAGGGCCAAAGAGTATCAATCACACTCCGAGCTCATTTCTACACTTTTAGTTGCAGAAAAGCATAACCAATTGTTGATGAAAAATCACAATACTAGACCGGTTGGCTCACAAGTTGTGCCTGAGGCACATGCTACTCGGAGGAACTCTAGAGGCAGTAAACGTGGAAAAGGAAATGAGGCGAGTGGGGGCCGCAGATCGACCCGAGGTCGAGGATGTGGTTGGGGAAGAGGCTGAGGTCGCAACAATGTAAAACCTAGTGCAACTGAAAAGAATGCACCTCAAGATAAACCACCGAGCTCAACTGCACAGAACAAGCAACTCTGTCACAAGTGTGGATGCGATGACCATTGGTCTCGCGAGTGTCGAACTCCGAAACATCTAGTGGAGCTATATCAACGTATGCTTAAAGACAAAAATGGGAAGTCTCCTAAGGGTGAATCACACCACACCGACCTGCCCGGAGCAGGCTTTGACATGGAGAAGGATGACCCCTTGGGTGATACAATGACTGTAGACGCCTTTGGAGACAATGAGTGATCGACATCAACTTGTAATTTACTTGCTTTATTAGACTATTTTGATATTATTTGTTATTTGGTTTGACCAGCATGTTTTGACTGACTTTTATTTGACTATGTCGCATGATACATTTTTATAGATTTTTATGAATGCTTATCGATGCTTTATTTTTACAGTCGATTACTATTGTCTACAATAACTTAATACGTTTCTGATAAAGTAGGATCTAAGTGATCCCTTGTGTGACTGATCAATCAGCGTCTGTAATCTTGGCTCTCCTTAGCATTCCTCATATCTAAACGTACAATTGTGTGCTTATGGAGATTAATGTGTTGTGCTTAGTAGATAGGCTACTACACATACTATCTTGAAAGATAGACAATTTTTCCAAACATTAACTGAAAAGAAAGGAAGTGTTACTACAATTTCCGATGATGACATACAAATTGTTAGCTCCGGAAAAGCCTCGATCATTCTACCTATGGGTACCGAATTAATAATCGAAAATGTTTTATTGTTTCCACAATCAAAGCGTACCCTCCTCAGTTTCAAAGATATTCGATTGAATGACTATCATATTGAGACAAATACTGAGGATAATAGTAAATATCTGTTAATGACTCACTATTTAAATTGTCGTAAACACATTGTTGAAAAACTTCCATCTTTCTCGTCTGGCTTGTATTACACATACATCAGACCCGCAAATCTCCATATAGCCCTTAATCTAAAATTTAATGATCCAAATTCTTTCAAACTATGGCATGAGCGGTTAGGACATCCCGGACAAACCATGATGCGTCGGATTTTATGTAATTCATCTGGCCATAACATAACACACAACATAATCCCTTTTGTTAATGAATACATATGTGATGCTTGCACAATGGGTAAACTAATAATTCGTCCTTCTAGTAGTAAAGTAAGACCTGAATCTCCTAAGTTCCTTGAGCGGATTCAAGGAGATATTTGTGGACCGATACACCCAGCATCTGGACCATTTCAGTATTTTATTGTCCTAATAGATGCATCCACTCGGCGGACTTATGTCACCATGCTATCCACTCGCAATACTTCTTTTGCAAAGCTTATTGCACAGATTATTCTGTTGAGATCTCAATTCCCAGATCATTCTATTAAATCCATTCGTATAATGCCGGTGAATTCACCTCTAAGGCATTCGATGATTTTTGCATGGCACTGGGAATCAATGTGGAGCATTTGGTCCCTCATGTTCATACTCAAAATGGTCTAGCTGAATCATTAATTAAATATCTTAAATTAATCGCTAGACCGCTACTACAAAAAATGAACTTACTGGCCTGTTTCATGTTGGGGGCATGCTATTCTACATGCATCATCACTAATCCAATTCTGACCAACTGCATATCATGAATATTCCCCTATTCAACTCGTGCGTTGAAATGAACCTAACATTTCTCATCTGCGTACATTCGATTGTGGAGTGTATGTTCCCATACCACCACCTAAGCGAACATCTATGGGCCCACAAAGGAAACTCGGTATTTACATCGGTTATGTATCTCCCACCATACTTAAATACCTTGAGCATTTAACTGGGGATCAGTTTACCGCCCGTTTCGCTGACTGCACATTCGATGAAGATCTATTTCCGGCATTAGGGGGAGAGAAAAATACCACAATTAATAAATGTCATGAAATTACTTGGAACACAAAAGATCTTCAGTTCTTAGACCCACACACAAATCAATCTGAACTTGAAGTTCAAAAGATAATAAATTTGCAATACTTAGCAAATAATCTGCCAGATGCATTCACTGATCATAAAGGCGTGACTAAGTCACATATACCTGCTGTAAATGCGCCTCAAAGGGTACAACTCCCTTTGAAGACAAATGTTAATCCCCCCATGCGCCAAAAGCGTAAAGGAAGCATTAACATAAGCGAACCAAGTTCGCGTAAGTGTAAAGCTAGCAAACACACTATGTCACCCCTAAAATCTCTTGAAGAGATTCGTCTTGTAGATGAAAATCAGAGTCAAAATGCACGTGCAAAAGCAAACAATGACTCTGAGAATGCGGAATCATCAGACCGATACTCTTTGGGAAATGAAGAGGATCTGGTCGATGTAAACATTGAAGTTTTAACAAACTTCGTAAACACGGGAGAAACTTATAATAGAAACACAACTGTTGTCGACAACACATTTGCAGCCTTAATTGCCTTCACCATTTCGAATAGTGATCATGAGCCTGAACCCAAAACTATATCCGAGTGCCGGAGGTGCTCCGATTGGGTGAAACGGGAAGCTGCAATAAAGGCAGAGCTAGACTCGCTAAACAAATGAAAAGTTTTCGGTTCCATTGTTCGTACCCCAAAAAATGTTGTCCCTGTTGGATACAAGTGGGTATTTGTACGAAAGTGAAACGAGAACAATGAAATTGTGAGATACAAAGCGAGGTTAGTGGCTCAAGGGTTTTCGCAGAGACCCGATATTGATTTCGATCAAACCTATTCTCCTGTTATGGATGCAATAACATTCCGCTTCTTAATATCCCTGGTAGTTAAACTAAACTTAGAAATGCAGTTAATGGACATCGTTACCGCATACTTATACGGATTATTAGATTCTGATATCTATATGAAAATCCCTGATGGATTAAATATTCCCCAGAAGAGGAATAACGAACATTGTAGTATGTTCAGCATTAAATTGCAACGCTCGTTATATGGCTTAAAAAAATCATGTCGTATGTGGTATAATCGACTAAGCGAATTCCTCCTGAAGAAGGAATACGTAAATAACGAGGTTTTTCCTTGTGTCTTCATTAAGAAATCCCTTAATGGTTTTTGCATCATCTCGGTGTATGTTAATGATCTAAACATTATCGGAACAAGGAAAGAGATTGAAGAAGCAAGTTCAATCTTAAAAACTGAATTCGAAATAAAAACTTTGGGTAAAACCAAGTTCTGTCTCGGCCTACAGATCGAGCATTTTCCTGAAGGAATACTGATACACCAATCAACTTACCTAAAGAAAGTGTTGGAGAGATTCCATATGGATAAATCTCATACTTTAAGCACTCCAATGGATGTCCGTTCCCTTGATTTGGAAAAGGACCCATTTAGACCTAAAGAAGATACCGAAGAGCTATTGGGACCTGAAGTTCCCTATCTAAGTGCAATTGGTGCACTGCTCTATCTTGCAAACTGCACTAGGTCCGATATTGCCTTTGCAGTGAATCTACTTGCAAGATTTAATGCCTCCCATACGAGGAGACATTGGAATGGTGTGAAACATATTTTACGATATCTTCAAGGTTTACAAGATCTTGGTCTTTTCTATCAAAGAAACCAAGACAAAACACTTGTAGGTTATGCTGATGCTGGTTATCTATCTGATCCCCATAATGCGAAATTGCAAACGGGTTATGTTTTCCTCTGTGGTGGTACAACCATTTCATGGAGATCTGTCAAACAAACTTTTGTGACCACATCGTCAAACCACTCAGAGATCATAGCTCTGTACGAAACTGCACGAGAATGTGTTTGGTTAAAGTCCCTGATAAAACACATTCACGATTCGTGTGATATCTCTTCTGTTGACTTAAGCCCCTCAATTATCTATGAAGATAATACTGCATGTATTGCACAAATGAGCAATGGCTATGTCAAAGGGAACTTGACGAAACATATTTCCCCAAAATTCTTTTATCCTCACGAACTCCAAAAGAGTGGTGAGATCACGATAAAACAAGTACGCTCAAGTGACAATCTAGCTGATTTGTTCACTAAATCCCTTCCCACTTCGACTTTTGAAAAGTACGTACATGGAATCAGGATGCGTCGACTTGGAAGGTTGTTATCTTCAGGGGAAGTATCGAATACTAAACAATCATGATGATTGGATCCTCAAGATCTTTTATAATACTCAACTGGGTAACTCTTGTATTCTTCCTTGTCATTATTATGTCCAAGGGGGAGTGTTATAATATATTGTATAATATATTATATTATTAATGGACATAATATTAGATTATAGTCCAGTGGGCTTTAGGCCCACATACTTAGATGTTAGGGTTAGGGTACTTCTATTTATTGTATCTTACACCCTTGTATTTCATACGATTCCATCATTGTACGTCAGTTCATAGTTTACTATCTCCTGGCTTGGTCGCCCTCAGACGTAGTCACTTTGTGACGAACTGGGTTAACAATCCTGTGTTATTTATTTACGCTTTACGTTTTTCTCTCAATTACAACAGATACGTTCTGGTGAAATTACTACGATAGCGCACTACTGACATTATGAATAGGATAGATTCATTTCTTGTCTTATGAAATTAGTTTTCCACAAAAGTTTAAAAAAATTATTAACATATTTTTAGTTTAAAATTTTGGAAATTATGAGAATATTATTAATATATTTTAGGTCATTTTTAACCATTCGCGCCACTCTATCGCAGTGTTTGCGCTACTCTAGCGTAAAATTTGCACTACACTAAAATTCATCACTAACACTTTACGTCACATTTTGTGCTACATATATTTTTCTTAATATTTATTAAATTTAATTTATATAATTTTAAACTTAATAATTACATAATTTTTTTATAAATTTATATTATTAATTTTCAAATAATATATTAATTTATAGAATAAAATTAAATCTAATAACGTGATACATATCAAGCATATTAATTTAAATTTCATAATACAATGATAAAATCATATATAATAAAAAATAAGTTAAGTTATATATAAAATTTTTTATAAGAGTGTTATTTCCTATAGGAACACCAAAAACTCCATGTTACCAGGAGGGTCAAAAATAGGACCCACTCCGCCTTTTCATCTGACACATCACAATTAAAAGTCACATCCTATCACCTACTCCTACCCTACCCAACCCACCCATTAAATCTAAGAAATAAAACCCCCACCCACCCCAATTCAGCATATTTTAAAAAAAAATCAGATCACCCCTTCCACCCACCCCCATTCTCTCTCTCAAAAAATCAGATGAAATTCCAGAAATTGGAATCGCGACGGGTTCCATGGATTCTAGCGGAGGAAGCTTCGATTCGGCGAATCGAACGGCCAGATGGTGACTGTGAACGGTGAGCAGGAGCTCTTTTCCGGTGGCTGGAGTTGCAAGCGATTTCTAGGCGTGGTTGCAGATTCACAGAGGTGCGATTGGTTGCGTGGTTGTGACTTCGCGCCGGAGGCGCGATTGTGGGGCTGTGTTCGTCGGCGACAAGGAGGCGTGGCAACCACCACTATGTTCCGAGCCACCTCTCACAGATCTAGAGACGCGTTTCCAGCGATGAGCGTGTTTTCGACGACGACGCCCTCGCCGAACGGAGCACCGCCATCGACCGCCGCCTCACCCATCGGATCGGAGCAACGCCGGCGTGGATTTCATTTTGATTTTGCAATATGTGGTGAAAAAAATTTCTATTTAATTTTATGGTGATTTGATTTTTTTAAATTCTGGTGATTTGATTTTGTTTAATTCTGTTTGATTTTTTTGGTGATTTAATTTTTTTGGTGATTTGATTTAATTCTGCAAATTTTTATTTTTAGTGGAATACAAATTATTGTCTTCTATTCAGTATTTTTACTTTTATATGCAATTTTGTATATGATATTCAGAAAAATATTAGTATATATGCAGAAAAATATTATATATATGCTGATGGAAAAAAATGCATATACGAAAATAACTGCTGAATATATGAATGTAATTTTAAAATTAGAAAAAAAAGTAAAAATATGAATTTTGAAAAGTAATATTAAATATTAAAAAATAAAAAATAAAAAATATAAAATTTGAAAATAATAAATTAATATCAAATATATAATATTAAATTTTGAAAAAAATATATAAATCAATAGAATAAATTAAGTAAGATAAAATAAATAAAATAAAATAAAGCAATTGAAAAATAAATAAATAAATCAATGAAAGACTTAAGTAAGATAAAATAAAAAATTCGAAATAATTAATTTACCCAAAATAAAAAGACTTAGTCAATGCTGATGGTTTCAATTTCAAAATAAAAAAAAATTCAAAATTAAAAATAAATAAATAAAAGACTAAGTCAGGATTTCAATTCCAAAAAAAGTCATCTTGTAGTTATTGGGAGAGAGACACGTGAGGAGAGAGTGAGGTGAGAGAAAAATGTGTGCATGTGATGACATTACTCCTGCACATGAGACCCATATAATCATTACAAAAGTGTTCTTTTGGGAAATAAAATGATCTTCTTGGTAACATGGTGTTTTTGGTGTTCCTTCTTGTAAATATGCTATTATAAGTGGTCATGTTTTGTATTTTATCCTAGAAAATATATATTAACACATCACAAATATAAATTAACACAACCCACAAAAAATATTCAAATTGACCACGTCTTGGGAATCATGAAAGATTTTCGCAATGAAAAAATACGGCACAAAAGTCCTAACAACTTTGTCCATTGTCTCCAGAACCTGAATTATCCTCATTTTCAATCAATTTAAGGGATGAAAATGCTAGTGGTAGTGGTGGGTCTTCACCATCACAACGACTTGAAAGGGTAAAAAAATAAAAAATAAAGAGAAAAAGTATTGGAGATATGAGTGCCTTTATAAGCATTATGCATAAAGATAACGAAGAATTTCTATGTTATCTAAAATAGTCTCATGAAAAAAAAAACATGACAATGACTTTCGAAGGGAAGAAATTACGGCGAATAAACAATTAGCTGAAGCCACTACAATTCAAGAGGAAAATAAAATTATGATGATTGACTTGGATACCATTTTTTATCCACGTGGGAGTGAATATTTTTTACTGCAACAAGAAAGTATGATGAAAAAAAATGAAGAATACATACAACAATCACCGGCTAATACGTTTGATATGTTTAGTGCATATTTTTAAAATCTAAGAGGATCGAAAAGCAATCTCAGAGACTATTTATTATTGGAGTATTTATAATTCAAGCATTTAAATTACTAGGATGCTTAATTTCAAGAATTTAAATTATTAGGATGTTCAATTATTATGTTTAATGTAATTTGTGCATTTTAATGTATTTTGTAGTATTTAAACAAATCATGAAAAAAATTACATTTAATTATTCAACTACAAAATATTACAATTTAATTGTTCAATCTAAAAATATTATAATTAATTATTGATGCAGAAAATGGAATAGGCAACTGCCTAAGCGCTAGATGGCCACTTGCCGATCCGATTTCTGCAAAATCTGCAATTCTAGGTGTTTTTGGTCCTAAGTGGTTTGTGTGAGAATTGTTTAATTTTAGCTAGTGTGATTAATTTGATAGGATTCTATTCATTTTTATTATACTTTAAAATTGATTAATTGTTGTTAGTGGCCAAGAAGAAGAGTATTATTTGTTCTTTTGTAGATTTTTAAAGCATATATATGTCTATTAATATTTGATGATCAATTTCAAACAGAAATAGGGCCACATGCTAATTAATTTTCAACAATGGCAAAGCACATTAATAATGATTAATTTGGTTTGGATGAATACAAAAGAAAGTGGTGGGAGTAAAGGAGCAAAAATTGCTTAAATTGATTAATCAAGCATTCACGTGAAGGAAATAAATTGGTACAGCACTTGAGATGGGCCCACAAGTCTTGAATTTGGTCACATTCAGAAGGAAACGCGGGCATTGTTCAGCCACGTCATTTTTAACTCAAAAGGGAAAAGATGCAGGCAGGGTACATCGATCATTTAATTTGATAAGAGAACCACTCACGCTCCATGGAAACACAACCGCGCCGGAATTCAAACCTAATGCTGCAGATTTCATTTGGAGTATCTTGTTAAAAACTTCCTAATGCTGCAGATGGTTGTTTGGAAAGGTGAGCTTTCCTCAGATTCAATCGGACGCTCATCCTCAATTACATTCGAGCACGACCCAAAAATCAAAGGGCTACTCATTTAATCCCAGGATCAATATCCTATTTCAAAAAGTACTAATCAAACAATCTAAGGGTGTGTTTGGTATGTGGGACTAAAGTGGAGAAAATATAAAAAATGATCCTGTAACTTTGTTTGAGTCCAGATTTAATTCTTTATCCTTTTAATTTCTCGATTATAATCCTTTTGTTATCAATAATGGTCCTTTCCGCCGGAAATTAAAAAAATTAGCCGGAATTTACACCTGTTCCAGGAGAAAATATAAAAAATGGTTCTGTAACTTTGTTTGAGTCCAGATTTAGTCCTTTATCTTTTTAATTTTTCGATTATAGTCGTTTTGTTATAAAAAATTATATATTAATTTTAAATTAATTTTTTTATCAAATATTGAACATTATATAATTTTATTTAAAAATACTTATTTTTATTTTAAATATGATTATTCTAAAAAATGTATTTAGTATTTAATAATTATTTAATAAATAATAAAACATAATTATAAATAAATAAAAAATATATATATTAAGCTTGTAATGCTATTACAAATAAATTTTGAAGTTTAATTTTGGAAATTTTAATTAGTACGAAAATGTTGATTTTTTTAAATTTCAATTCATATGAACATGTTGATTAATTTTTTTTTTTGAAAATAAATGATTATTCATATTTAAATATTATAACGTGGTTAAATATATATGACTATTAATATTAATGGTTAATATTAACATAAATGGTTAATATTTCTCTATTTTTGTTTTTATTAGAAATTATTTTTGTTCCCTCAATATTTAATTGTAAGTTAATTTTGGAAATATTAATAGTCAATGGAATTACTCATTGTTTCGTAATATATTAAAAAATTTAATTCATAGGAATATATTGATTAATTTTTTTTTTAAAATAAATAATTTTATTTTAAATTTTCTTTTTTGAAAATAAATAAATAATTTAATTTGAGATTAATAATATATATAATTTTAAAATGAGTAATTAGTGGGATTTAGTTGACCGAGACTTATGGATGGCGGTTAATATTCTTTAACTATTAAAAAGATCTTTTTAAGATGAAAAAAAATATTTAGAAATATGGAGTGATGAAATAGATGGAGAAATTTGTGAATTAAAAAGAAGATGGATAAAGAAGTAACGGACAACGGTTATTCATATTTTATTTTAAAAAATATAAAATTATAATAAAAATAGAAAGTTATGTAGGAAGCACGTAAAATTTTATATATTCAGAAATAGATAATACGAAATTTTAAGATTTTTTAAATATGAATAATCATATTTAAAATAAAAAATAAGTATTTTTAAATAAAATTATATAATCTTCAATATTTTATAAAAAAATTAATTTAAAATTATTATATAATTTTTTTATAATAAAAGGACTATAATCGAGAAATTAAAAAGATAAAGGACTAAATCTGGACTCAAACAAAGTTACAGGACGATTTTTGATATTTTCTCCTGGAACAGGTGTAAATTCAGGCCAATTTTTTTAATTTCCGCCAGAAAGGACCATTTTTTATAACAAAAGAACTATAATTGAGAAATTATAAGATAAAAGACTAAATCTGGACTCAAATAAAGTTACAGGACCATTTTTTATATTTTCTCGACTAAAGTGGACTAAGCCTATAGTCCTACATAATATTGTATTTGGTTTGCAAGACTCGGGCCCAGGATTATTTTCTGGTCCGGGATCAAATTCTGACACGTCCTTGTAAAAATGAATTAAATGATCCCAGCAGTTAAGTGTGACTATTTAGTAGAGAATTACCTATTTCCCCTCAATCTGCTTTGATATAATACCATTTTAACTTCATTCTTTAACAAAATTTCACAAACAAAACACACTCAATTAAAATTTTCAATTTAGTTTAAAAATAAAAAAATATTAAAATCTTCAATCTAAACCCCTAGTTGAAGAACACACAAAATCTCATCTCTATCACCGAATTGATGCCTCCAACTCAGCAACCACTATTGGCACCGAAAATCAATGCCATTGCCTGGAGTTAAAACCACCGTCGTCGGTTGCAATCTCACCACGACCAAAACCAAGCATTGCCGCCACACGCTGCCTATCGATGATTCACCATGGTCAGGAACCGTCGCACCCCCTCTCGATCGACGCCAACCACACGAAAGCCGCCACTATTTTCAATTCTGAAATTCACTATGTCACTCCTCTTTTATCAGCGCAAAAATCGCTCATATGCAACACTGACACTGGCTGCAAGTGTGTTGCCTTCATGCTGCAGGTTAAGCGAGAAAAAGGATTACGTCTAACGTTTTCTTAGAACAACAAAATTGACATTTGATTCTTGTGTTTCAATTTGGAACCCCAACGTTTTCTTAGAACATCAAAATTGGGGGTTTATATGCCCTGATGAGAATTTGAGTTAATTTTTAGGTTTAATTTAGATTATAGTTTAAGTAATTTAGATTCAAACACACAAATTTTTTTTTACATAGTCCAACACATATCCTACAATCAAAACATAATAATTCTACCAAATCCAGTCCAAACTAATCCAATCCCAATTAATCTATTAGGTCCCGTGAACCAAACAACCCCTAAAAGGTTTAAAGGCAAATTTTAAGTTATCACTTTTCTGCTTTAAGCGAGGGCTAGTGGAAATTTTGAGCTCGACTCCGTGCTGCATCGAGGCAGTCTTCCACCTCCTGACCACCTAGAACCATTACTTTAGATCAGACTTCGGATGGTTCTAGAGCCCTGTAAACCAATAATTTCAACAACTATAAATAAATACATAAAAGGCGATAAAAATATGGTAAACATATTTTTATTAAAAAGATGCGGGGTACAACTCTCGTGAATCTCTTGATTCCTATCCCATGGACATGAGTTTGATTTGTGGTACCGAGGTCTTGACGACTTATTCCGGATTTGACATACAATTTGATAGTAGGGGAAAGATTTGACCTACAATCTGGTATTAGGGCGTAGATGGGGTCGTGGTGACTTATTCCATCTGACCTCTTAAAACTCAATTCTGAATCTCTTATTTATAAGAGATTAGTAACTTGAAGAGCAAGGAAGTGATATTCTCAGATCGGGGAATAAGAAAAAGATATTCACAAATCTTGGAGATATTATTGTATATTTTATCTCCAAGATTGTGATTTACATAATATGACACCGATAAATTTAACAAAATTTAAGTGCTTACAAATGCCCCCTCGAGACCTGTTGTACAGACATATGACGGCTGCAACTTGGTCTCGAAATCTTGATGTAATTTCAAATAGGTGATTTGACATGCCCCCAAAAGTTATTTGACATGCCCCCATGAAATTCTTCGACCATGATCCTTGAAGAGCGGAGATAAAGATCAAAAATTGTCCCACTGGGCGTGCCAATTTGTACCAATAATTTCAACATCTATAAATAAATACATAAAAGGCGAGGAAAAAAATATGGTAAACATATTTTTATTAAAAAGATGCGGGGTACAACTCTCGTGAATCTCTTGATTCCTATCCCATGGACATGAGTTTGATTTGTGGTACCGAGATCTTGATGACTTATTCCGGATTTGACCTACAATTTGATAGTAGGGGAAAAATTTGACCTACAATTTGGTAGTAGGGAGTAGATGGGGTCGTGGTGACTTATTCTATCTGACCTCTTAAAACTTAATTCCGAATCTCTTATTTATAAGAGATTAGTGACTTGAAGAGCAAGAAAGCGATATTCTCAAATCGGATAATAAGAAAAAGATATTCACAAATCTTGGAGATATTATTGTATATTTTATCTCCAAGATTGTGATTTACATAATGTATGACACCGATAAATTTAACAAAATTTCGGTGCTTACAAACCCGACCACCATTCCCTTTTTATGGCGGGGCTTCAGATAAATGTCCCCATATTGATTGTTCTGGGGGCACAGCATGTAGAGATATGGCATCTCACTTGTGTTTGGATGTTGATACAACCAGTTGAGCCTGAACACTGCCATCATGCTCATGAGGTACAACCATGCATTTGGGAGCAGCTAGATCAATGCCCTTGCCATGTATACAAACCACATCAGTTTAATGATTGAACACGTGTCTATCAACAGTTGACAAAAGGATTAACTTTTTAGGCGAAAGGACGTTTCGGCTCTCAGAAATTTTCCCAAGAAAGCTAGGACATATACAGGCCTCCACCACCTCATCTAAGAAATCAACCTCGGCTTCGAGGAAAATTAATTATAGACTACCTCGTACGAGTTAGGAGGCAATTGTTGTAGCACGAACATACCAAACTGGGGGATCCAACCTTAATTCACCCGGATCTAATCAAGCCTGAAGCTCGGGGCCTGACCAGGAACAAGATAGAGCTTATGGAAGCTCAAAGGACTCATTTCATCCACCCGTTGTGCGAGGATCACATTCTGAGGAGAAGAAGTCCAATAAGTTGTTCACGAGCTCAAAGATCAATGATGTTCCACCTCGTACCCGTGTTGATCCAACTGGCGAGCAAGAAAAAATGCATTAATGGAATTCAGAGTGTTATAGATAGGTTACAACCTAGGCCTTCCATTAGCGGAGGGCACATTCCCGTATTAACTACCTGATCGTGTACACTTGTAGCCATTGGTCTAGCACACTTGTAGCCATTGGTACTGAATATCAAAACCATAAAAGGTGGTGTATTTATATAGAATTAAGTGGTGATATTCGGTACCATTAACACAGTTTTTTCAAGTCCCTCTTGAATATGGTGGAAAACATTTTTTACATAGTATTTCTCATTCAAAAAATATTTTTTAATATAAAATTTTGTTATTTTTTATATATATATATAATATATGATGTGGAAAAAAATTAAATATAAAAAAGTAATTTCACACGTGTACGCCAGTGTGACAACATTTCACGCGCTCCGGTGAGACACGTCATCAGTTGCTGGCCGAAAAAAAAGGTGTATTGAACTGAAACTCTTTAAAAGGTCGGGATATTTTATAATAATTGTGAACTCATGATTAAATTGAAATTTTAGTAAAAGGTGGTGTATTTATATTGAATTAACCAAAAAAGTATTTCACACGTGTACGCCAGCGTGGCAACATTTCACGCGCTCCGGCGAGACACGTCATCAGTTGCTGGCCGGAAAAAAATTGTGTATCGAATTGAAACTTTTTAAAAGGTTGGAAATTTTTACAATAATCGTGAAGCTCAGGATTAAATTGAAAGTTGAGTAAAAGGTAGTGTATTTAATAGAATTATCCCATAAAAATATGTTAATAATAATAATAATAATTCTATCAATAAATTATTAAAAATATATATAATAAAAATGATTCAATATAAGAATGATCATTTCTGTATTATTTAATTAAGAACTTCATTGCCAATTTCTGTTTAGCTTACAACACGCAAATGTACGTGCATGGTTGTAGTAGGCAAACAACCAAGTTAAAATATCGAACAAAGGAAAATAAGTAACTTGCTAGATTCATTCTGTATGTTGGCATCAGGGTTGAATAGGTGCGGGAGTACGGGTGCGGGTGCGATAGGATACGGCTGCGGGGATTCTATTATTTGAAAATTTTAGGGTGCGATTCGGCAATGATACGTTTATTTATTAATATTTTATTATATATAATACACACACACACACACACACATATATATATATATTAGAAATTATTCAAACATCATCAACAATTTAACATAAAAGTCTTAAATAAAAATTTAATCAATCTACAACTAAAATAAATCTTGCAACTTAACTAAGTTTAGAAAGTTTAAATGAAATTCAAATAATATATAACATAATTGACATAAATCGAATTATCGTTCATTATTATTTGGTTCATCACCAAATAAAATAGTCATGTTTAATAAATGACACTACTTCAATTTAAGTAAAAATTAAATATAAAAAATGTCAAATTCATACTTAATAGTTCATATTCATGTACTGTACGCACAAGTAAAAATCCAAAAAATTTGAAAAATAGTTCGCAACTTCACAATAAAATCACATATTAAAAAGTATATTTTAATTTTATTAATGAATATTAATATTATTTAATATTCTTTTGTTGTATCGAGTTGTTTATTCTTTTTTTTTATTTTAATATTATTTAATATTTTTATTCTATTTATATTTAATATTACTTTCAAATTTTTTTTAAAAGAAATAAATTTAATTTTATTTGAAAAATAAACCCCGCCGCACCCCTTCGCGTATCGGATTCTTCTGTAAAACGTGTCCAATACGCGTATCCTATTTTTTAAAAAAAAAAATTCTCAAGGATACGACACGTGGCGTATCCCGTGCGAATCCCACACGAATCGCACCCACACCCGCACCCTTCGCGTATCCGATACTGCATACTTTTTTTTTTGAAGAATCTGTGCATTATAGGTTGGCATGCTTTTCACAATAAAACCTGCAAGTTTCGAGTTTGATATCTACTGCTACAAATGGCATAACGAATTTACCTATAAACTAGAAAGTAGAGCTATCATATGAGTCGAGTGAGCCCGAGTAGTACCTACTCAACTCAGCTCGTTAAGTTTATCGAGCTCAGCTCATTAAGTTTATCGAGCTCAGCTTGGCTTGAAATCTAGCTCGAACCCCATCTAAATTGAGGTCGACTCAGCTCGCTTAGCTTAAATTAAGCTTGAGATCGAACTCGAGCTCCAAATTTATAAGCAAAGCTCGATTGAGCTTGTGACAACAAATTTCGTGAAAAACACAAAAAATAATTTACAATCTTTATTTCTTTTGAATTTAAGGGTTCTTTCTTTCTCAAATTTGGTCCTCTGATTCTCCTCTATGTTGTTGACTTTGATTTCTCTTGATTTTTGACTTTGACTTTGACTTCGATACGCTTTACCCAAAGACGAGCGATCTTGTCTTGGATCGAACGAAGTCTCTGAAGATTTTGGTGAAGAACGTCCTTGAATTTGGTAAAGAATCGTCTTCAAATCTTCAAGTCTTGATTTGGGCTTGAGCACTGGATTGGAGGGGTCTTGGACCTTGATCTCCAATCGGAGTGTGTTTGCGGATGACTTTGAAGAAGAATGCTTGAAGGCGGCGAAGAACACTTGAGGTCTTCAAGTGGAAACGTTGGATCAGAGGGGTGAAGCTTCCTTATTTCTGATCGAAGGACGTTGTGGCTGGATTTGGTGAAGAACAGTTGAAGACGACGAAGAACGACTTTGAAGATGGCCTTTGAATCTTCGAATCTTCAAGAACTTCTCCATGGAGAAACACTCGAACGGAGGGATTTAGCTCGTTGCTCCTAGATTTGAGGACGTTTTTGCTTGCTTTTGACGAAGAACACTTCGGATTTTTCGAAGAACGCTTCAAAGATGGCCTTTGAATCTTCGAATCTTCAACTCCGGTTGCCGAGATTTTGGATTCATCTTAGCTCCAAGCTTGCTCGTGCCTTGAATGCTTCTAACTCGCTCTTCAATGTATCTCTGAATGTGTGGAATGAGATAATGAAGGTCCCTACTTATAGGGTGAGGGGATGAAGATTTTCCTTCATATTTAGTCAACCATCCAGATTTGTCCTGATTTGATTTGATTTTTTCCTTTATTAACGAGATATCATATGATCTTGATAAATTAGGAAGTTTTCAACAGTATTTGTCAGTATGTATGAGTACCGAGAAACTCGTGTAATTTGACGGGCTTATACCGTGTGTATTAAATACCAATTTTAACTATTTAATTGGAGAATTAAATTATTAAATTCTCAAAATTAAAATAGTAAAATTTATTTGATATTTAATTATTTGGACACATGTCGCTGTGTAATTGGGCGCAAATTTAATTTGATTACAAATGCCCCCTCCTGCTTTGTTCACTGTCGCTTTTATGACATGAAGTGAATGAAGCACGAAATTTAATTCTTCATCTACTTTACTTATGAATTTTCCTTTTTGATTGTTCACATCTTGCACGCTTCAAACTTGACAAGATAATATTAAGTTATGACTGAACTTAGAAAGATTTTTAAGCTGCCTACGTATTTCTTTAAAGAGGATCAAGTCAAAACGTAGTTCAAAGAAAATTTGATTTGGGGAGTGCATAAACAGTTTATACTCATGTGGGCTTGGAGTGACATACAGTTTAAACTCGTGAGTCAAGGAGTTTTGATTTGAAGATAGTTTATACTCATATCAGGGAGTCTTCAATTTGTAAACAGTTTAGTCTCGTGTCAAGGAGATGTGACTTAAAGATAGTTTATACTCGTATCATGGAGTAGTCCAAACAGTTTATGCTTGTGTCGAGGAGCATTGACTTGAATATTTGATAGATAGTTTATACTCGTATTGGGGAGTAGTTCAAACAGTTTATGCTCATGTCGAGGAGCATTGACTTGAATATTTGATAGACAGTTTATACTCGTATCGGGGAGTAGTTTAAATAGTTTATGCTCGTGTCGAGGAGCATTGACTTGGGCATTTGATAGACAGTTTATACTCGTATAGGGGAGTAGTCCAAACAGTTTAAGCTCGTGTCGAGGAGCTTTGACTTGGACATTTG
>JAPKLY010000185.1:35887-48696 GCA_026898435.1 Prunella vulgaris
CGAGGAGCTTTGACTTGGACATTTGATAGACAGTTTATACTCGTATCAGGGAGTAGTCCAAACAGTTTAAGCTCGTGTCGAGGAGCTTTGACTTAGGAATTTGATAGACAGTTTATACTCGTATCAGGGAGTTGTCCAAACAGTTTAAGCTCATGTCGAGGAGCATTGACTTGGGCATTTGATAGACAGTTTATATTCATATCATGGAGTAGTCCAAACAGTTTAAGCTCATGTCGAGGAGCATTAACTTGGGCATTTGATAGACAGTTTATACTCGTATCACAGAGTAGTCCAAACAGTTTAGGCTCGTGTCGAGGAGCATTGCCTTGAGCGTTTGATAGACAATTTATACTCGTATCATGGAGTAGTCCAAACAGTTTAAGCTCGTGTCGAGGAGCAGTGTCTTGGGCATCTTCAGATGGTATCTTCAAGCTCTATCTTTCCTTGTTGAGCTAGTTGCATGATCTTTTCCTTGAAGATGAAGCAGTCTTCAATTGGATGGCCAACTAGGGTTGCAAATGAATCTAATCGAAGCGAATAATACTATATTCGATTCGATATTCGTGAAACTCTTTGAATATTCGTATTCGTATTCGAAATACATTCGAATAATAAATAAAATTCGTATTCGATTCGATATTAATATTCGAATTATTCGATTCAATTCGAATATTCGATTCTATATTTTCAAAATCTATTATATAACATATTATTTGATTCTATTCGAAAATATTCGATCCGATTCGTAATTATTCTCTTCGATTCGATTCGATTTTTTGTAAAAAATGTATAAAGTAATATTTTAAATAATATAGAGCAAAATTCAATAAAATTACCTAATAAATACCAAATAATAATATTCAAACTCCCAATACAAGCCACTAATTTAAAAGTTTACAAAGCATAAACAATAGTTATCAAAATAACAAACTGATTAGCAAATTAGTGTTTCAATCCTTCTTGCTATCAAATCAATTTTTCAATCTTCCACGGCTTGGAAATCAATCGGTTTGCAACATGACTTCAAGGGGCTCTTCTTGTTCCTAAACAAAAATATATATAAATTAAAAATAAATTTATTTATGCAAACATTCATACAACTCAAATGAATTAAAAAATTGATAGAACTCACATATATCAATCTGCTCCACAAATCAACACTTGTACCAAATGCATCATATTAAATTTGTTGAAAATGGTCAACCAAGGTAACAACACAAGGCACAAGCATCATATCTCCAAATTTAATTAATGGTGAGAACCAAATGCAACAAACATTATGCATTCAATTTTATTGAGAATCCCTTTAAAAAAGAGTCACTAGCTCAACAGTAAAATCGTGACCTGCACTTTCTACCCAGCGAGTGAACAATCAACTTTAAACCATCGTATCCTAATTTAATTTTGTTATTTTTTGTCCATTCCCAGGGACGCCTAATTTTTAGTCACAAAATCGCAAACCGTTTGCAAAAGATGTTGTGCCCACACTTGCAAAAAATAAGTTTAAAACCCTAATAAAATATAATTAGATTCAATTATACCTTCAGTTGACAGCGTGGCGTGGCCGTGGAAGGCAAGGCAGCGCGGAGGCGAGGCTGCGACTGTGTCTAATGTAGCGCACAGGCGTGGCCAGCGCCGGCGTGGGAGGAGGTGGCAGTTGAGGTGGAGGAGACAACGATGCCTGGCCGGCGGCCGCTGAAAATCCGTGGCAATGACTGAGGAGTAGAACAAGACTACAAGAGTTTAATAGATGGACGTGATGGATGAAAATAGGGTTTCAACTTAGTTGGGCTGTATGTTTTTTAACTCTTTTTTTATTTATTTATTTGTATTTTGTTGGGCCCAAGATAGCTTAAATATTTGTTGGGCCAAAATTTGGGCTTTAAACTTAACATAATATGAATGTTTTGGATCATATATTTTATGATATTATATTATATATATATATATATTAATATTATATATAATAAATATTTAATCGAATAGTAGCGAATATCATGATTTTTTATTTATATTTGATTATTAATCGAATCGAATATTTTTATTCGAATTCGAATCACAAAATTACGAATACAAATATCAAAATTCAAATACGAATACGTAACCGAACCAAAATTATTTGATCCGTTTGCAACCCTATGACCAACTAACCGATGGTACTTGCAGTACTTTGGATCATCAGTTCGTCCAGCTTTTTCTGACTGTTTCATCTTAGGTAACTCGATGAGCTCTACATTGATCAAGTCATCAAATATCCCGTAGACATCAGAGTCTAAGAATGGATATTCTTTTTGTCGCATCTCTTTCAAAGTCGATCCACTTTGCCCCCTGTCGCGAGGTAGATCTGTTATGTACTCCTTATATGAAGGCTTGGCATATGACTTGTCGTGATGCTTTTGAAGGAGTGGTCCTTCGACTTCCGTTGTAGCCATGCTTAGCTCCATGTCATGAGCTCTTGTAGCCAAATCTTCAAAGTTCTTCGGTTGGATTCCTTGAAGAATGTAACAGAGGCTCCACTGCATGTCGTGGATGCACATCTCGATTGCAGACACTTCCGACAGTCTATCCTTGCAGTTTAAGCTTAGATTTGTCCATCGATTGATGTAGTCGATGGCTGGCTCTTCATTTCGTTGGTGCGTGTTTGTTAGCTCGATCACGCTAACAGTTCTCCTTGTGCTGTAGAAGCGGTTGAGGAATTCACACTCCATCTGTTTCCAGCTGTCAATGATGTTAGCTTCCAAGTCGGTATACCTGTCGAAGGCATTGCCCTTGAGAGAGTGGACGAACTGCTTGACCAAGTGATCGCCATATGTCCCGGCATTGTTGCAGGTCTCGACGAAGTCTGCTTCGGGTTACCTTTGTCGTCTAAGTATTGGAACTTTAGAGGCTGGTAGCCCACTGACATCCTCAAACTATTGATCCTATCAGTATAAGGCTTGGCATAGCTGTGGCTTGACTTGGAGTTATCTTCAAACTTCTCCTTCACAGTCTCTAGGATGAGTTCTTTGAGCTGGTCAATTTGTACCCCGCCATCAGCTGATATTGGCAACTCCCTAGCAGTTGGTTCAGTCTCAGCTGCTTGGTATTTGTTTGAAGTCTCCACTTCATCATGCTCTTCAGCTTACTTTCCACGAGCATGGTTTGACTCGACGCCGTCCACTTTGCTAACCAGCTTAGCAATCGTAGAGTCTTGTTCTTTGACATGACTGACGAGACTTTCAACAGCTCTAAGCAGACTTGAGAGTCTTTCTTCAATGGTGGATGTGTCCGCCATCATCACTGGAGCTGCTCCTGAAGTTGATGAGGAGTTTGACTGGGAGCATGGAGTTGAGCTTGCTGAATCAACTTCATCTTCCTTTGCAACACGAGGCGATCTGTTCCCAACTGAAGAGTTGGTCTGTGAAGAGGCTTCAAACTCTAATCTCTTCGACACGCTTTTTGTGATCACGTCGAATTCAACAGTCTTGGATGGAGCAACTCTAACAACGATCTTGCGTCCTGAAGACATGTTGAAGATGGTTGATTGTAGACTTGAAGCTTTGAAGTCTTGAAGAGGAGAGATGAGAGGTAGAGTGAGGTACCACTGGGCGTGCCAAATTTGTAACAACAAATTTCGTGAAAAACATGAAAAATAATTTACAATCTTTATTTCTTTTGAATTTAAGGATTCTTTCTCTCTCAAATTTGGTCCTCTGATTCTTCTCTATGTTGTTGACTTTGATTTCTCTTGATTTTTTACTTTGACTTTGACTTTGACTTCGATACGCTTTACCCAAAGACGAGCGATCTTGTCTTGGATCAAACGAAGTCTCAAAAGATTTTGGTGAAGAACGTCCTTGAATTTGGTAAAGAACCGTCTTCAAATCTTCAAGTCTTGATTTGGGCTTGAGCACTGGATTAGAGGGGTCTTGTACCTTGATCTCCAATCGGAGTGTGTTTGCGGATGACTTTGATGAAGAATGCTTGAAGGCGGCGAAGAACACTTGAGGTCTTCAAGTTGATCTTCAAGTGGAAACGTCATATCAGAGGGGTGAAGCTTCCTTATTTCTGATCGAAAAATGTTGTGGCTGGATTTGGTGAAGAACCGTTGAAGACGGCGAAGAACTGCTTTGAAGATGGCCTTTGAATCTTCGAATCTTCGAATCTTCAAGAACTTCTCCGTGGAGAAACACTCGATCGGAGGGATTTAGCCCCTTTCTCCTAGATTTGAGGACATTTCTGCTTGCTTTTGAGGAAGAACGCTTCGGAATTGTCGAAGAACTCTTCGAAGATGGCCTTTGAATCTTCGAATCTTCAAGTCCGATTGCCGAGATTTTGGATTCGTCTTAGCTCCAAGCTTGCTCGTTCCTTGAATGCTTCTGACTCGCTCTTCAATGTGTCTCCAAATGTGTGGAATGAGTTAATGAAGGTCCCTATTTATAGGGTGAGGGGATGAAGATTTTCCTTCATTTGCTTGACACGTGGCGGACTCTGATTGGTTGATGATGATTTTCTTGCATATTTAGTCAACCATCCAGTTTGTCCTGATTTGATTTGATTTTTTCCTTTATTAAAGAAGATATCATATGATCTCAATAAATTAGAAAGTTTTCAACTGTAATTGCCAGTATGTACGAGTACCGGGAAACTCGTGTAATTTGACGGGCTTATACCGTGTGTATTAAATACCAATTTTAAATATTTAATTGGAGAATTAATTTAATTAAATTCTCAAAATTAAAATAGCAAAATTTATTTGATATTTAATTATTTGGACACGTGTCGCCGTTTAATTGGGCGAAAATTTAATTTGCTTACAGAGTTCGTTAAAGGTTGACTTGAGCTCAAATATCCTGAAATATATATTTAATTAATATTATATCAACAACTCTATAATTCAGCATATTCACATTCTTATACTTAAATAAAAATGAAATTATCAACAGTTCATCAATATGAGTGATTTGAGAATTAGAATTATATTATAATGTAAAATATTATAATTTTATACCCTAAGTTATACTCCCTCCGTCCCAGAGGTGCTTTCACCTTTGGGATGACACAATTTTTAAGAAAAGTAGAGTGTTGTGTAAAGTTATATTATTAAAATAATGAGATTAGTTGGATTGTGAGGATAAAGTTAAAGTAATAGTTTCCATTTATAGGGTGTGAAAACAATTTTGGGACGGACGAAAAAGGAAAGTGTGAAAACAATTATGGGACGGAAGGAGTATAATATTTACAAAAATAACCCCTATTTTTTGAGCATATCGAGCCACTCGCTAGCCTATCTAGCCCAGCTCGATAAGTAAACGAGTATTTTTTTAGCTCGAGCTCAACTTGTTTAACACATCGAGTCGAGTTAAGACGAGTCGAGCCTTAATGAACCGAGCTCACAAGCGCCTCGTTTAATTTACAACTCTAAAGTAAGCTATGAACAATTATAGGAACAAGTCTAAGAGACAACTAACTTTCAAAGATGAAGTGCAAGGTGTGTGAGTATGCTTCCAATAATCTCAATTATGTATTAATCAAAGCTCAACTCAATTTATGTCCATCGTATATTTTATTGATTAATGATTGAATTAGATCATGGTAATCTCATCAAAGCAATAACTATCACCTAGAAACTCAATGCATCTCTTAGAATGTTCTTGACTATCTAGCCTCTCCACATGGTTCTAGAAGTTTTAACAAAAGTAATTAATGTTCATTATATTTAATTAAAGACAAAGTATTATATAGACCATTTTCATGATAAGCCTTATGATGAATAAGTATTTATTTCTAATTTTATGAGCTTATTTTTGTGATATAAAACTTCTTTTATGGGCTTAATTTTATGAACTTATTAAAAAGGAGTAGATACAGTGTGAAAGTGGTTCATGATATGAACCACTTTTTAATAAGACAAAAAAAAATTCATAAAAATAATCCTTGTATCACAACATGGTTCATACTAAAAAAAATAATTGATATAATACTTTACCAATAAAAAGTGGTTCATATCATGAATCACTTTTATACAAAATCTACTCTTAATTCTTTGAACTAACTCAGGTTCTCATTTATACTCAATCCAATTAAAGTGCAAAATCTCAAGAAATAAGCAATGAAAGCTCTAGAATTTACCAATTGAGAAACTCAATCATGTAATTCAACACAATCAAATTATAAGTCACATTAAAACTTCAATTAACACATAATCTCAATCACTCAAAGCATAAGGAGTTCAAGTCATTACTCTACAAGAGATACTCATGACTAATTGAACTATTCTACTATAGGATATATATATATATATAAATCATAAGGATCAACCAATAATATAAGATAAATAGAGAAATAGAATGTAGGATTAGGAAATTGATGAATGAAATGATGAAATAAATGATAAAAGAACTCCTTCAAAGCTTCAATTCTTCCATCACTTGCAACTATTTGTTTATTTCAACTCATCAATCAAGAGATACAATGGAAGTAAATATATATATATATATATATACTTATATATTATGTTAAATTATGTAAAATTCTAGAGAAAATGGCGCTTGGTAAAAAAAAATTCAATGGTAATGAGAATGAGGTATACACATAGTAATTATTATATGTAATGAGAATAAATGAGGTACATAACATTATTTTTTCTCCTAAATAAGCTAATCATTACACTAATTTGATTACCTCCATCTCACCTTATAATCATCCTCCTCAATCAATCCCCCATACCACAACCAACAACATTCTTTTTTTGTTAATTTTTCTAAAATTGGAGCACAACATTAAAGATGTAACCACCATGGACATAAACTCTCATTCAACATATGAGGATAAAGAAGAAAAATAAAATTTCATTCTCATTACCATTGAAGAATTTGAAACAAGCGCCCCCTTAGTAACTACCTAAGAGTTTGGGGATCTATGTTGGGACGAAAACCTCATCACAAAAATAGAAAAAAGTGGTATTTATAAGTGGACATAAGTGAATATTGCATAAAAACCCCTGAAAAAGATTTTAAAAAATAAATCATATTTCAGCCCTAAACCGGCCTTCGGTCCAATTTGCAGGCAAGTGGCCTGGCCTGGCCACCTCATTTCTTGCTCGGGCAGTTTTAGGCCCATGTTATATATTGACACTAGCTATTTTGGGAAATACACTACGTTAAACATGTTCGGCAATTTTTTTTAAATTTTTATAAATTTTCGGTAAAAATTTTCGAACAAATTTTTATTTTTGCACTATGTCCGAAAAAAGATATTGAAAAATAAAAAAAATTTAAAAAAATTGTCAAACAAAGAGTAGTGTATTTCCAAAAAAAAATTGTATTAATCTGGCTAGTGTATTTACCAAAGTGGCTAGTGCGAATAACCTGGCCAGTTCATGTTGTGGAAAAATCACCCGATTTGCACCCTTGTGGCCCAAACGGCCCGAGCTGGGCCACTCTTTGTCTCTTGATGCAAATTTTATCTTTTTCGAGCTCTATTTTAACCTTGGTCCATGTTATTCACACTTACCATTTTGGGAAATACACTATCTTTAATATGTTCGACATTTTTTTTCGGAAATTTTACAAATTTTCAGCAAAAATTTTCGAACAAATTTTCATTTTTACACTAAATTAAAAAAATGCCGAAAAAATAAAATAAAAATCGAAAAAAAATTACCGAACAAAGGGTAGTGTATTTCCCAAAAAAAATAGTGTATTAATCTGTCTAGTGTATTTACAAAAAATGATTGTGCGAATAACCTGGACCTTTAACCTTTTGAGATCTTTATTCTCATCTTGAATTTGATTTGACTTAAAAGTTGGCTCTATCATTGAATACAACTCACGGCTAGCTAGAACGGATGCACGAGTGTCTTGCTTGTTTTTTCATCTTTTTTGCTTATTTTTTCTACAAAATATATAATTCTCCACAAAATAGATTACTAACCAATTGAATGATAATTATCACTATAAATGCACCAAAAACACCTAAAAATATTTCAAAATAGATATAAAATAGCTGCAATTGTAACCCCAATCAAACGTTCATTCAATTTTATTATTATGTTTTATTATAATTACTACTTACTTTAATAATTATATATAATTGTAATATTATCACTGAATTTTATTTTGTTATTAATTTTAAATAATAGTATTATATATTTTTAAATATTAGTATCATTTATGTTATTATTAAACAAAAAATATATTATTAGTAAATCTTTTAGAATTATTTTATAGTTATTTACCTTGTTGAAATATACTCTCTCCATCCCATAGGACATTGCATACTTTTCTCTTTCGAATGTCTACACAAATTTGTACACTACTAAAAATGGAAACATCAATTTGTGTGCACTCTCACAAAACTATACACATATTTATATATATGTCACTACTTTATTTATAAAATACATTTTTTTTAAATGTGTCATATCATATATAGGGTGCAAATTCCTATGAGATAGAAGGAGTAATATTGTTGTTTGAAATTGTTTGTTTATGTGCTTTGGAGTGGAGGATGAAAACAAGATTCTTTTGTGTCATTTTGAGTGAGAAAAAATAAAATAAAAATAAATGAATAATATATCAGATTGATTCTGATGTAAAGAAACAAAGATTTTGATTTTGGAGACAAAATAGAGTTAGTAAATTTTAACCAGAGTGATGTTATTCAAAATGTTGACATATTCAGTGTAACACTTAAGTAGTTAAAGACAGCGGAAGACTCTGACTCTATTTTGCAAATGGAGTAATTTTGTATAGACTATATAATAGTCTATGACGCAGTCAGAATGAAACAATTCATCATTAAGATAATGAATACAAATAAGAAACAACTTAGACTAGTTGTATCTAAAGTGACAAAATGTAAAATACACTTGTCTAAAATGATTTATCGAGGAATGCTAAAGAAACTCTCTCTACTAACATCCTAGATAAATCTCGAGAAACAATGACCATACTAGCCCGAATGCACTAAACACTCAACAATTAGTACTCGATTGAATTTATCATTTGAATGGTTAAAGTGTCACCTCGATTTATAGATGATTGTAGACGTGCATTCCCTATTCTTATATCATTTGAGAATGATCTAGAGAATTTTCAAGTAATTGTCCATGTAGTTCTTTTGTTAACGGTCAATATTTCAATATTGGATGCAACATCATAAATGTGGGTCAAAGTGTCAATTATTCCCTCTCCCATGATCTGTAACTGCATGATCTTGAATTCTCCCTTTTATTCATCAACATGATAGATCCTTCTGAAATCCTTCTGGAATATTGGAAAATAATTTTGATCGTCGATGCTACAATCAGCAACATTGATTGCAACATTAAGTGCAACATGAAAATAAAAATAGTAACATTTGAAAGAAATGTTAAATTATTGATGTTATGTCATTCAAAGTAACATGGGGTAAAACTAACATCAATAGAAATTATTATATTGCTATTTTTATAATTACTTCTAATCTTATTGGATATAATTTTTTATTCATAGTTCTATCCTGAAATAATAATAATGATATTATTGAATTATTAATTATTCAAACTAAAAGATAATATAATAAAAATAAAATAAGCGATAATATTTTTGTAAAACAGAAATCATTTAATAAGATATGAAATACACAAATCCATGTATTTTGAAAGGAATCACATTTTTTTTTTCTTGGGAAAGATCATTCCTCATAAAAATTATACCAATCAATGCATTTAGAATAGATTAAAGTATGAACATTTCCTTCCCTTGGACTAGTTAGGAGGTGTAAGCATTATTTTATAAATAATTAAATAGCAATGTTATCTTTTCAAAATGGATCCTACACATTTGGTTTGTTTAACTTTTTCAATAATGCTGAGTATCCATAATATGGATATTTAGATTTTTTAGGCTTTTTTTTTTTATATGGACTAATATAATTCTAATAATTTTGAGTATAAATAAATGCTAATTAATGTTGGGGTGTCAATATTCCCTCCATCATTTTTCTTTTTTTTATTAATTATGGTAATAATAATTTAATTATTGTACATATTTTAATTATTGATTATGGTCATGATATAATTGTTATACATATTCCAATATAATTAACATCATGACCATTTTGAATTTAAATTCAACCACTTCAACTTTTCTTCTTATTCTAATAATATGTACTTCCTCCGTCCACCAATTTTTTTCTCATTTGTGGGGTGACACGAGATTTAATAAAAATTAGTATTATATTGAAATGATAGATAAAGTAAGGAAAAAGTGGAGGTGTTGGTGGTGCCCAAACTTTTATTTGTGAGTGTGAGTTGTTTCCAAATAAGAAAATGAGAAAAAGTTTTGTGGAAAAATAAAAAGGAAAGTGGAAAATAATTTGGTGGACAGAGGGAGTACAATATAGCTAAACTAAAAAAAATTGTTAACTCTTTTTCGTTCCGAATAAAAAAATCAATCATGGCCACATCCGATCTTTCTCGTGAAATATTTGGAGATGATTCCGATAATAACGAATATTTTCATGATACTTCAGCCATTACTGACGAATATATTTTTAACATAAAGGAAGATGCTACACAACCATCTGGAAGAGATACTACACAACCATTTGAGAGTAATGAAAAAGGTGATATGAACGTGATTGAAATAGGCATGCAATATGATAGTATTGAAAGTCTATTCGATGCTTATCAAGAACATGCACGAACTAAAGATTTTACTGTGGTGAAAATGACTAAAAATGAAAAATATGCTCGGTTTGTGTGTGATAGGGCTGGAATTTCTAAAGCAAATAAGACATCAAAGAAAGTTGATTGCAAAGCTCGATTGAATGCTATAAAGCAACTCGACCAAACTTGGTTGAGTTCTTCAATGGAGAATGCACACAATCATGAAATTGATCCTGTATTTTCACCATTAATGGCGGCTCATAGGCATTTGTTTGTTCACATGAAAAGACAACTTGAAGCCAATGATAATGAAGGTACGAGGCCTTGTAAAAACATAATATTGTGTGAAGTGCAAAGTGTTGCGCCTAATATTGTGGAGATGCAAAGTGTTGCGCCTAATATTGTGAAGTGCAAAGTGTTGCGCCTAATATTGTGGACATGAAAAGACAACTTGAAGCCAATGATAATGCAAAGTGTTGCGCCTAATATTGTGGAGATGTTTTCTTAAAAACCTAACTTGATAAAGGATATACAATTGGCGAGATCATATGGAAAAATGAAAAAAAAAAATTTGTTATGGAGAAATGAAGAATTTTCGCCAATGTCAATTGAAGAAAAAGGAGATTTTTTTTTTCTTTTTTTATCTTCGTAACTCTAATTGAAGAGTTAATGACAAATATAGAAAGTTGTATTTAGGAGAGAAAGAAAGATAATAACTCTAATCTGAAATTCAAATGTAATTGAATGTTCAAAAGTCATTTACTAATTTTTTTCATTAAGGGTAGTTTAGATATTTTATTAGACTAAACATGTTAAAATTACCAAAAATCCATCACCCTAATTTTTATTTTTATTTTGGATTTTGTAGATTGATAGATGCATAATTAAAATAGAAAAAAACTTTTGTAAGTCTATTCATGACTTGAGATCCGTAAAAAAAAAAAGATATAATTATAATAAAATATGAGAATCTTTATAAGAAAAGTGAGTCATTTTTAACAAAAATATTATGATTTTAAAAAAAAATTGGTAATAGGCTTATAGTAAAATATGACAATATTCTTAAGAAGAGTGATAGTCACTTGTAACAAAAATATTATAATTATTTATTGAAACTTTATCAAAAGTAATTACTTTTTAATTAATAAGTGATTCTTTTTATTTTTATATTTTTTATCGGTAAATGTTAGTTGTTAATTGTTAGTAGTTACAAGTTAGTTCGTCAAGTCTCCCAAACACTCCAAGCCAAAGGAATCGAACCCAGACCACTCACTCAAGTGAGGAGCCCGGTGGGCAGGTGAGTTAGCCCACCTGGTTATAAGTGATTACTTATTATTTATTAAAACACACTCAAGTGAGGAGTTCGGTCAGGTAAGCTAACCCACTTGATTATAAGTGATTTATTTTATATTAATTTAATATCATGAGACTGTTTCACACAATATTTCTCATTAAAATAATAAGGAAAAATACTAATGTATAGAATTCATATATTGTGTGTACTTTACTTCTAAATTAATATATATATATATATAGATATATATTACACAAAAAAATATAGAAAATTCATATCCGGTATCTTTCATTCAATTTTTGCCTTTTTAGGCGTATCTGATTGATAGAGCAAAGTTATCAGAAATTGCAGCGCAGGGTTTTAAGGATAGTATATCATTAATTTATATGACCATTTTGTTTGGAGAAGGAAGAATGAATGTTTGGTGATGACACTTTTTAACTAATTTTACTCGAACGAATATGTCTAAATAATAATACAGTATTACATTGTTGTGGTTGATGTATTTTTTTTTTTTCAATATATATAGTTTCTAAAAGAGTTAATTTCACTTTTGTTTTTTCAATTAAACATTTTAGTTAAAGTATTATATAAATCATGATATAAATTCAGTTTATGACATAAGATTTATATTTATAAACCACTTTCATACAATATCTACCTTTCATTTTATGCCTGTTGGTAATTAAAATTCGTAATTTTCACAATTTTTTTATTTCGTGCTAAATTTCATCGGAATCAACTAAATGGGACTAAGGTGGTATATTTTGTTTGGAAATTTATAGGTTGGGATGAGAATCAAAATAAATATAGGATAATTATAGTGATTAAGGAAAATAAAATTACAAATATTTTTTTCTCTAATAAAGTAATTATTATTTT
>JAPKLY010000185.1:90855-173326 GCA_026898435.1 Prunella vulgaris
TTCAAGGATGCAAATTGGCGGCCATAAGAAATAGACGGAAATGGCGGCCACAGAGGAGAAGTAGGCGGAGGTTTATTAAACAAAATTTTAAAGTTAAAAACAAATGTGATTATGTGAGTAAATAAATATTAAATAAAATAAATTAATTAAAACTTAAAAGCTTAAACAAACTGAAAGAATAGGAAAGAGAAAATAAAAAAAATAAGCATCCGATCATGAAGAGTGTGTACGTGGAGTTGAACAACAATTGTCCTTAGATGTTCCTCTTAGTTGAACTACTTACTAATTTATCCGTACGACCTATGTTGCTCGGACTCGGGTGCGTATCCGGATGTCCGACTCTCGAATATTAAAAATCTAGGATACGTGGACACGGCAATAAAGGATCCAATTTTTGGATACGGGTGCGGGGATTCGTTAAAATAATTATTTTACAAAAATATTATATATATTTTTCATATAATGCATATAACAATAATTGACCTAATTGTTGAACAACTTTAACAAAATTTAAATAATAATACTTCAATAAATATAAATTTAGACTTTTTAATTCAATTATTAAGTAATTTTTTTAAAAAAAAAAATTTGTCATTTGTTAATTCAATTTGACCGATAATTTTGGGAAATCAAAATTTTGAAATAATGTTCCAACTTCCATACAAAGTGGCGCTATTTTTCTGGGATGGAGGACATTTGAAAATTTTAAATTAACTCAAATATTTATTATATATTCCAAGTTTCCAACTTCCAAACTCTAATATTTTACGTGATCCTTCTTCTTCCCTCCTCTTTTTCTTCGTAGAGAAAGTTGTTCATCTCTTTTTCTTCGTAGAGAAAGCTGTTCATGGAGGACAGGAGGAGGTAGCGCTGCAACTGCAATTTTCAATATTTCTCCATCACATTCAATCTTCATCTTCCTCAACACTTCATCCGTCATTCATCTTCATCTTCCATTTGTTTGTCAGTTATCAGATTTTTTCTTCATCAATCATAATCCGCCGCGAGATTGAAACTAGCCATGTCCGAGGAAAACTTGGCGAATCTAGTACGTGTCCCGCACCCTTATCCGTGTCGTATCTGCAGAATCCCGGTACGCCACCATTTTTGCCGAGTCCGAGCAACAGAGCATACGACATATTTTGTTATTTTAGTATTTTATTTAGAAGTTGAACAATATCATTTTGTGATAGTTTTTAGCATTTTATTGACTTGTTGTGTTTTGTGAAAAATGCATTTGGATATTAATTATGTTTTAAACTTATAATTTATTGTATAATGTACATTTTTATTAATATATATTTAGAAAAAATTTTAAAAATAAAAAAATAAAAAATATCTTGGCCCCGCCTAAGCGTCATTTACACCCTTGACTACTAATGATCTGATATTGCTAATTTTGGAATCCTTCATATTTTTTTACTTGGTGATCTCAGTTCTCCTTTATATCTTGCAGTGTTTAACAACCGCGATGTTTTGAAGCAATATGTTCCTCTAATAGATGATACTCCCCATGTCTCACAGGAATTTTGCACACTTTTCTTATTAGGACGTCCCACACAAATTTGCACACTACCAAAAAAGGAAACATTGATTTACGTGCACACTCACAAACCTTTACACATATTTACCCATATGCCACTACTTTATATATAAAATAATTTTCCTTAAAAAATGTGTCGTCCCGTAAGGTGCAAATTCCTACGGGACGGAGGGAGTATATTTGAGTACCAGTGGCGGGAGCCATTATACTGAATGAAACCTAGGAAAGAGTGAGGTTTTTTGCATGATTTTTTTTTATTGGTATATATTAGTTGTTAGTGGTTAGAAGTTAGTTCACCAAGTCTCCATATACTCATATCTCCATGCCAACCTTATATTTCCCTCTTATTCGTTCCCAACAGGAATCGAACCCGGACCACTCACTCAAGTGAGGAGCCCGGTGGCCAGGTGAGCTAAGTCACCTGATTATTTTTTGCATGATTAATGTTTGAACTTACTACGTGTCACTTAAATTAATTACTGGGATAAATCTTTACACTCCTTTTTTTTTACTGTAATGTTTCCCGTGCGCTTTTTTTTTTTTTAACTATTTGTGAATATTTTATTCATTTCGAAGATGTATTAGCTCAAGAGTTATTTGATTTGTTTTTTTATTCATTTAGATGTGGTTCTGCAATTCATAATAAGAATAATGCGATACCAAGACAGTAATATGAAACATCTAAATTAAGAATAAGAATAATGCAACAGCAAGACAATAATTTGAAACACGTAGTTAATATCTTTATAATAAATATTACTATTTCCATCTCATGCATTCTTTAATAGTAGTGAGTTATACCATTTTTAAGAAAAAAAATGAGTATTTTAGTTTGGAGTTAAATAATAAAATAAAGTAGTGTATTTTATTATACTTCTCATTTATATCTTTATTTTTTAATTTTTTTTTGTTTTTGTTTCAATCTTTTTTTCCAGCATTTAAATCATTTTATTTTGAAAAATCCTGACATTATTATATACTACTACTAATATCATAATATTTACACTATAATTCTAAATTTCAATTTTACTTTTTCAAAAAAAAATGTGTGTTACGATATTGGTGAAGACCAAAAATTGTAAATATTTCATACTTGAACAAGTTTCGATTAGATTTTATAATTTAAACCAATTTTAAAAGAAAAAGAAAAGAAAAATATTTAAATTGTTAATAATAATTTTATTTTCAATATACTCATATAAGTAAAAGATGAGTTTGAAGATATAAAATTAAGATACATAATTTTAACAATTAATGAAAGTGTTTATTAAAATCATAAATAATAATTTTAATTTAATTTAATCATTACAATAATGTCCTACTCGACATAATCTTCAAAAAAAAAAATTATCTTAAAAAAAAGCACATTAAATTAGGGGTTAGTCTTCTTGGAGACCGCCTCATAACATGATACAACTAAATGTGATATAAATTGAGTATAACTTATTATCATGACATTTGATAAAGAATGAGTGTTAATTTGTACAGCCTCATATCACGAGACGATTTTACACAAAATTTTATTTTATATTATTTCATAAAAAAAATACTACACCTTCAACCCCAAATAAAACAGCAAAATTTTTGAATATTCACAAACTTATTTGCAACACTACAGTTACTTCTCTATCCTTATCCATTCTACCTCTAAGTCTATTTAACTCATTGTATAAATCTCTACTTTTTTTTTTTTGAACAACAAAAAATTTAAATTTTATTGAAAATCTCAATCAAGGGTATAAGAAATACCCCGCAAAATTACATCAATCCGTTTACAAATTGACACCTCTTATTAGGCGACTTCAAATCAGAAAATATTTCTACAACTCCTAGATCACTCCCTAAAATTCTCTAATTTTAACTTCGGATGTCCCAAACACAGCCAACTCCAGACCCTATTCTTAAACTCCAACAACACTTCCTCCTTTGAAGACAACTTTATCGAAAATGGTTTTATTTATTGATTTCCAAATTAGCCAAATTAGACACTCACATATACATTCAAGAACCAACTCAGCATCATGTCCATTAAGTAGATTGCAGAAGTGGATAAAATTTAAAGAGGGAATGGACGAAAATGTGGTCTTCACTCCCACCCAATCAAGACATTTCATCCATAAAGCATAAGAAAACGAACACTAAAAAAGAACATGCCTAACTGTCTATTCTTTCTCATTACAAAAGATGCATTTCAAACCTGGATCGGGATTTATCATATGCCGACGTTGAAGTTCGAAAGTCGTTGGAAGTCTCTCCCAGATTGCTCTCCAAGCGTGCACTTTAATCTTCGAATGGATCCACTTGTTCCAGATTAATTTGAATTCCTCCATTTCCCCTCCTTGCTCTATTTGACTCCTCCTAGATAGCCAATCGTAAGCTTCTTTTGTTACATATCTGCCATGCGAAGCCAAGGACCATCTCCACCTATCTTTCTCATTTCTTTTTAACTATAACATGTTCACAACATTAAACAATTCATTAACATATTCACTTTCTCTCTCAAGCAAATTTGTCCTCCATTTCCATTCCCAAACCCACTCCTCTCCTCTCCAAACCCCTAAATCACTAACTTTTGCCTTCTTATCTTGAGCTAGAAGATATAACCTATGAAAATTTTCTTTCAAAGGCAGCTCCCCAGCCCAAGATTCCTCCCAAAACATAGTACTACTCCCATCCCCAACCACCTTTACCAAATTATTAAAGAACCACTCATCATTCCCAAATCCTGTTGCTTTTAGTATATCTCCCCACCAACCTACAGGATTAGATTGACCCCTCGACTCTGAGACTCCTAGACTTCTTCCCCAGAAGACCCCCCACCTTAACTCAATTACCCTAGCCCATAAGTCTTCCCTTTCACAGCAAAACTTCCAAACCCACTTTCCCAATAATGCTTTGTTAAAGTATTCAATATTTTGACCCCTAGACCCCCCCTGACATTTTGATTTACATATAGTAGACCACTTAATCCATGCAGTTTTTTTTCACTCTCACTCCCCCCCCAGAAAAAATTACGTTGCAGTTTAATAATATCACTCACAACACTTTTTGGGATGCAAAGGGTGGACAAGTAGTACACCAGAATCGAAGAGAGCACATCATTTACAAGAGTAAGTCTTCCTCCGATGGAGATTTTCAACCCCTCCCATTTTTTCAAACGGTTCTTGATCTTTTGAGTCACATAATTCCAATCAGAAAGTTATTGGTGTGAACTTTCCACTTTTACTTCGAGATACATAAACGGTAGCAAACCCCTAGGACATCCCAAAACTGATGCTATCTCGCTAAACAAATTCTCTTCCACATTCACTCCATAAAGGCAGCATTTCTCTCTATTTATTCGAAGCCCCTACACCATTTCAATAAGGCATAAAAACTCTTTCAAATACCTTGCATTTCCAAGGTTCGCCTTTCCTAAGAAAATGGTGTCGTCCGCATATTGAAGGTGGGAAATTGCCACCTCATTTCTTCACACTAGAGCTGGCTCAAATAACCTGTTATCCACTACATTCTTCATCAAAATAGATAAACCTTCTGCTACCAAAAGAAAAAAAAATGGGGATAAAGGATCCCCCTGCCTCAAGCCTCGTTCCAAATTAAATGAGCTCGTAGGACTCCCATTCACAAGAATCGAAGCCGATGCTGAAGAAACGCACTCCATGATCCAAGATATTCATTTTTATCAAAATTAAAGCTTCTCATAATTGCTTCCAAATATCCCCAATCAACAGTATCATAAGCCTTAGCGAAATCAATTTTGAAAAGTAAACAATCCTTCTTTCTTCTTCTAACATCATCAAGAATTTCATTTAGAATCACCACCGACTCTAAAATCTGTCTATTTCCCACAAAAGCATATTGGTTCTCCGAAATGATGGATTCCAATACCTTGCATAATCTTCTAGAAAGGATTTTTGAAAGGATCTTGTAAAACCCCCCACCAAAGAGATTGGTCTATAATCCTGAAGTGTCAAAGCTTATTCTTTCTTCGGGATAAGGACTATAAACGAAGCATTCATTCCCTTTACTAGTTTGCCATTTGAATGAAATTCAGCAAGAAAACTCATAAAATCAGCCTTATAAATATCCCAGAATTTCATGTAAAAAGTGAATGTAAAGCCATCTGGACCTGGGCTATTAGACTCATCACAATCTTTCAACGCACTCAATATTTCTTCCTCTGTGAAAGGGGTTGTAAGCATCGAGTTTTCCTCCTCCGAAATTTTTTTCTTTGCAAAATCTGAACCTGGGATAAGCCTGTGACCTTGCTTTACTCGAAAATGATTTTGAAAAAATTAAAAAATTCCTTGCTTGACTTTGGCCACTTCCTCCTTCCATTCCCCATTAAACATCACCCTCGAGAACTCATTTCTCTTCTGTCTACCAATTAATTCTTATGAAAAAATCTGGAATTTGCATCTCCCTCCCTTATCCACTTGCATCTTGCCTTTTTCTTTTGGAAGCAATCTTTATATTTGATATCCAGAAATAATCTTGCTCTAACTTCATTTCTATTAATTATTTCCTTTTCCGATAACCCAAGCGCATCATCGATCATATCTAGCTAAAGAATCTTTTCTTTTCTATCCTTTATTTTTTTGTCTAACAGCCCAAAGTTTGCCTTACTCCATTCTTTCACATCTTTCTTGAGAGCTTTGAGTTTCTCCTAAGAATGAAGCTTCTCTACCCATTAATCTTGTTCCTCTCCCAACTTTCACTCACCACCTTACTGATGCCTGGGTGATTCATCCTAGCAGAGAAAAATTTAAAAGGTTTGGGTCCCCATTCTCTTTCCTTCTTCTCGATACGAATTGGGCAATGGTCTGAAAGAGACCTCTTCATTCCTTTCTCAATTGTATGAGGCCAAATCAATAACCACTCATTGTTAACCAGGATTCTATCCAACCGACTTCTACAGGATCCATCAAACCTATACCATGTATATGTTCTCCCATGTAATGGTAAATCCACCAAATTCGAATCCCGTAAAAAGTTGTCAAATAGACTAATATCCAAGTTGTTCAACGTGATTCCCCTTCCAGCCTGTTAGGGTGATCTTCTGATCGAGTTGAAATCCCCAGCAAGACACAAACTACAATTCTGATTTTGTGAAATCACTGCTAGGATACGATTCCAGAGCTCCAATATTTCATTTAAAGGGCATGGATCATAAACATTTAGAATACAACAATTTATTATTTCCCGTCCCCACAATCCATTCACCACTACCACCCCACTCATATGCCAAGAACTAACAACAGTAAATTTATCCGAGTTCTAAACTGAAATTATTCCCCCAGATCTCCCCACCGATTCCCTATAACACCATCCAAAATTCCCTGAACCCCATAAAGCTCTACAATAGAATTCATCCACAAATTCTAATTTTGATTCTTGAATACAAACGAAATCAATACCTTGGACTTTGATAATGTCTCTGGCTTCCTTCATCTTTGCGCTGCTCCCTAGGCCTCGAATATTATAGGATAAGATCTTCATGATTGATTTCCTTTCCTTGTCTCCTTGCCTTGAATCTGTGTTTTCTCTTTATCGACCTTGATTTTTTCCACATCCGTAATTCCTTTGTCTTTCATTTTTCCATCCGAAAGCCCAAGTGATTTTCCCAGTACCCAAGTGGAATTAGTACCAGGCTCCTATGTGTTAGAAACCCCCACGTCCTTCTCTCTATATGGTATCTGAACTTTCTTTCTCCATAAATGTTTTGAATTTTTTGCATGCTTCAATATTTCTTCTCTGTCTTTTGAAGTCTCTATTTCTGCCACGAAGTCCTTGAATTTTTTCGCCTCTGACTCTTTTTTTCTCCTTTTGACAGAATAGAAGCCTTTTTCCTTTTATCTCGAATAGTTTCTGCTCCCAGTTTCTCTCTTGAAGGCTCTTGCTTACTACTCAACTCGTCCTTTTCATTCTTATCAGGATTCTAACGCCCACTAAAATTTGTGAGATTTTTATTGGAGACTCTGTCGCTCTTTCTCCGGTTCAATTTCTTCTTTAATGTGAAGATGCCAAAAAAAGGCTTTGAATTACAAAAAAAGGATGTCAAGTTTTGAATTACAATACATTTGTCCCATGCATAAATTAATTTAAACCAAGTCCCACATTCCGCTTGCATTTCTTCTCCAATTTTCCCCCAAGAAAATTCATTCGTAACGTGCCAATTCAACATCTTTTTAGCCAACTCTTTTCCTCCTCGGAGGACTCAAACGAGAAGAATAAATTACCATCAACTGCATTTTCAATATTTTTCTCCGTTCTATTCACATCCTCCACCTCTCTCGCTTTTTCACGGTACACCTGAAGTTTGTAGCTGCCAATCCAAAGATTGTTGAGTTCTTTTTTTTTTTTTTGATAGATAAATGTTAGTTGTTAGTAATTAGAAATTAGTTCACCAAGTCTTCATACACACATATCTCCAAGTCAACCTTATAACTCTCTCTTATTGGTTCTCAAAGGGAATCGAACACAGGCCACTCACTCAAGTAAGGAGCCCGGTGCCAGGTGAGCTAACTCACCTGGTTAAATGAAGATATTTTAAAAAACCAAAATATTTCCAAGACTTGTCCTTCTTTTTTTTTTGGGCAGAATATATCTGTCACTTCCTCAACCTCACCAAATTTCTCCTTTAAACGAGCCACACTGCATTCTACAGGAAAATTCCTAAAAAAGAAAGAGACTGTAAATCTATCATCGAAGTTCCACTTAGGGGTGGACGGTACGGCATATCAATTTTTTTTTGCCATACCGTACCAAAATTTTCGATATAAAAAAATATCATACCGTTGTCATACCGAAAATTTCGGTATACCGAATTTCGATATACCGAAAGTTCGATACCGAAAAAAATTATACCGTTTTCATACCGAAAATTTCGGTATACCGAAAATTTTGATTTTTTCGGTATACCGTGATATACCGAAATATTTCGATATACCGAAATATTTTTGGTATACCAAAATATTTTCAATATGAACTTTTCAGTATATCGTGACATACCGAAATATTTTCGGTATATACCAAAATATTTCAATATACCGAAAATATTTCGGTATATCGTGATATACCGAAATTTTTATATTTATATACCGTTACTGTATCGAAGATACCATATCGTACCGAAAATTTCGGTATACCTAAAATTTCGATAAATTTGATATTTTTCGATACGATAAGTGCGGTATACCGGTATTTTCTATATTTCCTCCAACCCCTAGTTCCACTTATTTCTTGACACAAATTTGTTCTCTGTATCAACCTTTGTACCGTTTGTCCACCTTGCCGAAGCACTATAATCTACCTTTGGCCTAAAATCTACCCTATGCCTCACATTCTCTCCTCACTTTCTAAAAGTTCTCTCTCTACTCCTCATTCTCTCTAAATCTCTACCTAAAATAGACATATTCCTAATTGAAAATCAAAACTAATCAAATTTTATAAAGTACAGAACAGGAGATGAAATGAAAATAGAAACCTGATAAATGAAAAGGGATTTAAATTCATGTAATTGAAACTAGAATACAATAATTAACATTGATGGAATTATTTATAACGCTAAACAGTATATACAAAGTAAAATGAACTGAAAATAATACAAAAATATATGATTAGATACAGTAACTATGAAATAGATACAAAGACCAATTTTTTTTTTAAAAATACGACAACAAACCATATTAAAAATAAACAAAACAAAAATAAAAATATATAAAAATAAAATGACATATAAATTTAATAAATCAATAGAATAAGCATACAAACTCACAAAAAGATAAACAACATATAATTATAAAATGCATTGGTCTTGTATGCACCAGTTATACGGTGCAACTCAAGTTCATTTTTAAAAAGTTAAACAGTTTATAACTAAAAAGTTAAACAGTTTATTACTGAAAAATTAAATTATAAAAGATACACTTTTTCAGTAATAAATTATATAATTTTTCATTAATAAACTGTTTATTTTTTTAAAAATAAACTAGAGTTGCACCGTGTAACTGGTGCATAAGAGACTTACTCTTATAAAATATACCAATGCATCACACGTGGGAAACCCTAGTCTATATAAGACGAAAGAAAAGGGGTTAGGTGGTTGGAAAAATAATATATTTGGATAAAGTTGTGTAGATGAGACCCATCTATGTATAAAATAAGAAGAGGCAATGGCCAACGACTCTTGGCCGCCCTCTTGAATAATCGAACGCACTTTTATTAAGATATTTCAGGTATTGAGTGTGGTCTTGGGTGGGCTTATAAGTCTGGGCAAATCTCTCGCTTACAATCTGAGTTTTGAGTGTAGAGTTAGGCCTTCATACATGATATCAGAGCCACCTCTCTACCCGATGTGTGGATCCACCTGTGGAACCACGTGTCGAGCCAGATGAGCCTCTTACGTGAAGGAGGGTATTAAGATATCTCACATCGGTATTGAGTGTGGTCTTGGGTGGGCTTATAAGCCTGGACAATCCTCTCACTTGCAACCTGGATTTTAAGTGTAGAGTTAGGTCTTCATACAAGTTTATCATCTCACACAATTTACATTAAAAAATTCACCTAAAACAATCTCATAATATAAAATTATATAAATTAATTTTTATAATATATTAATACAATAATAAATTATACTCAATTAATATTTTATTTAATTGTCTCAGATTATAAAATAGTCATGTACCAAACTAACTCAATAATATTTATTTACATATTTGTATACATTATCCATTCGAATTTAGTTATTTTTACATAAAATTAAATTACGTATATAAGGAACTTTTAGCTATCGATGATGCAACAACTGATATTTATTCTCTTAAAATGAGAGATGGATTACCTGTCATCATGTAGTCCAATCTTTCTAGGCATTAGGATAGTGATGCATATCCTTTGGTTCTTTTATTTCATGATTTTCCCTATTCTAGTTGGTGTTAATATCTTATTAAATTATTAACCCATCTTAATACGATTATTTTATTTTAATTTTAAATGTCATTCAATATTACAATGTGGAGTACAAAATGATAATATTAAATATAGAACAAATAATTTTGTTTGTATTTTAACTTACAATATTTTGTTCATTATTTTATCTTTTTGGTCAAAAATGAATATAGACGGGCCCCAGAAATTCCCAATAACGCTAAATTAAATTTTAAATGTAATAAATTTCTATTAAAATATTATATAAATTTATTAATGGGAAAATTTAAAATCTTTCTCATTGGATGTATCTTGTGACTTCAGGTCACATGAATTTATATCAATAATATTACTATTATTTATACTCCCTCCATCCTATAGGAATTTGCACCCTACGGGGGACGACACATTTTTTAAGAAAAATATACTGTCTCCGTCTCGCTATAAGTTGCTCGTTGTTTTTTGACACACGAATTAAGATAAAAATGAAAAAGTATAAGTGATATGATAGAAAAAGTGAAAAAGTATATGTGATGTGATGGAGAAAAGTGAATAAATAATGGAAAAAGTGTAAAAAGTATTGAAAATAATAATAAATAGGTGAATAGTAGTTTTCAAAAAAGGTAAAAAAACAATGATCAACATATAGTGGGACGGAAGACAATGACAACATGAGCAACTTATAGTGGGACGGAGTGAGTATTTTATATATAAAGTAGTGTCATATAAGTAAATATATATATAGATTTGAGTGTGCACGTAAATCAATATTTTTTTTTTTTAATGTACAAATTTGTGTTGAACGTTCAAGTAAGAAAAATGTACAAATTCCTATGGAACAGAAGGAGTGTTTATTATTAAATATTATTATTATTATTATTATAAAAATATACTTAATTTTTATAATATTAATAAATATATATAATAGTGATATCATATACACATAATATTGATAATTAAATAATTTAAATTTACTGTAAATTCGAAGTTATATAATTTCTTGTCGAAAAGAAAAAGTATAAAAAGTCTTTGTCTATAATGAAAGATCATTTCTCAATGTGGGTTGATTAATTTTTCATTAATAAAATGCCGATCATATGAAAATATTCTAAAAATTGGTAAAATATTTGAAAAGTTGATATTTTTAATGATCAAATCGAGTGGCAAGTAGCCAACTACCCTTCCTCCAAGAAATATTCGTACACGAAGAAATTCAACAATTTCGACTGAAAAATCATAGTCAAAACATGTCTTACCATATAAAAGTAGTAGTTGTGGTATTTTCCCTTTCACTTCCATTCCACCACCATTTCCATGGCTGAGACCCCGATCGCCGCCACCGTGCTCGAGCGCTGCAACATCCAGCCTTCTTCCGACGCGGCGGCGGAGCTAACTCTGCCACTTCTCCACTATGACATACCATGGCTCTACTTCCACCCCGTTCAGCGTCTTCTCTTCTTCGATTTCCCCTGTTCTAAATCCATATTTTTGGAAAAAATTGTCCCCAAAATGAAACAATCGCTGATTCAAACTCTCAATCATTTCCTCCCACTCGCCGGAAACATCGTCCATCCTCTGAACTCCGGCAGGCCGTTCGCACGGTTCGTCGCCGGAGACTCTGCTTCCCTCGTCATAGCAGAGTGCGACAAGGACTTCGGTCATCTCACCGGAAACCACACTCGAGTCTCCGATGAGTTGTACGGCTGCGTCCCTCAGCTTCCACCAGCGAAGTATTCTTCCGACGAAGTTGTAATTCCGGTTCTAGCCCTGCAATTCACGCTATTTCCAGATCAAGGCGTGTGTTTGGGCTTCACCAATCACCATTCCATCGGCGACGCTAGCTCAATCGTCCGATTCATCAAAGCCTGGGCCACCGTGAATAAATTCGACGGCGACGCAACCCTAATTGAAGATGATACGCTGCCGTTTTACGACAGATCCGCCGTCGCGGATCCCGAGGGATTAGATTCGATCTACTGGAACTTAATGAAGAGATCCCGCGCCGTCGAATCTTCGCCGATAATATTCCCGCTCAACAGAGTTCGCCGGACTTTCATTCTCACCAGAGACGACTTGCAGAAACTGAAAACCTCGTTCCTCGAAAAACGGCCGGGGAATCAGATCTCGGCTTTCACCGCGACCTGCGCGTTGGTTTGGGTTTGCCTAGCGAAAGCAGAGCCGGAGGCGGTGGCGGACGACGAACCGGAGTTCCTAGGCTTCGCCGCCGACTGCCGCGGACGGCTAAAGCCGCCGCTCCCGGCGGCGTACTTCGGAAACTGTCTGGCTTTCGTGAAGGCGGAATCGACCCATGGATTGCTGAAAGGGGACGACGGATTCTTCGCGGCGGCGGAGAGCGTGGGGGAAGCTATACAGAAGACGGTGTATAATGAGAAGGGGATTCTGGATGGGGCGGAGAATTGGCCGGTGGAGTTCGGGAAAGTGATCGGAAAACGCCTGTTTGGGGTGGCGGGATCGCCGCGATTCGATCTGTATGAGGTGGATTACGGCTGGGGAAGGCCGAAGAAGTTCGAATCAGCTTCCATTGATTCGGATACGTCGATGTCGCTGTGTAAATCCAGGGATTCTGAAGGGGGATTGGAGATCGGATTATCCAGATCGGAGAAGATATTGGATGCATTTGCAGCTATTTTTACCGAATTTTTGAAGAAACTATAGAGTTTTCTAGTCCTCAAATTTCATGTTTTATTTCGGTTTTTGCTGAATTTTTTGTCCGGAAATGTGCACATACATTCCAAGTTGAAAATTTTGTTGATGCATGCAAACATAGTTTGAGGTCCACTTTTTTTTTGTACTTTTTCCATTTTCTCTGTTTAATATAGATCATATACATAATTAACTCTTTTTTTTATCGGTAAATGTTAGTTGTTAGTTGTTAGTAGTTAGAAGTTACTCCCCCAAGTCTCCTTACACCCCAAGAATATCTCCAAGTTCACCCTTATATCTCCCTTCTAATTCGTTCTCAAAGGGAATCGAACCCAGCCTGGTGGTCAGGTGAGCTAGCTCCCCTGATTTATACATAATTAACTCATGATAATAAGTAAAATCTATATTAAATGGAGAGGATCCGATTTCATTTAATATTATTTTATGTCATAAATGCAAGGACAAAAATAACGGTAATAATCGCAAATATATCGTAAATTTTGAGTATGAAATATGAAGATTAGAGTACAATGTATTTTTCTACATAGTATTCCCTCCGTCCCACTATAAGTTGCTCATGTTGTCATTTTCGTCCTCCCACTATATGATGTTCATTGCTTTTTTACCTTTTCTTGGAAACTACTATTCATTTCTTTATTATTATTTTCAATATTTTTTACACTATTTTCATTACTTTTTCACTTTTCTCCATCACATCACTTATATTTTTTCACTTTTTTCATCACATCATTTATACTTTTTCACTTTTACCTTAATTAGTGTGCCGAAAAGGTGCGAGCGACATATAGAGGGACGGAGGGAGTATTATATATATATATAGTAAAATATCGATATCGGTTCACTTATAGTATAAAACTGAATGAAAATCAGAAAATATTGTAGATATATCGCAAAATAACGCGTTATGTATAAAAACCACAATATTTTTTTTCAATTTTATGAATATATTTTTTAATTTAATATTTTCTTGTCAATATATTAAGATTTTATGGGTATATATTAGTATGTATGCTTATGTTACTTATGTGCTTAAATTTTAAAATTCATACATATATATTACATGTAAATTGGTATGTGTGTCATTTTATAAATAATATTTTATTAAAATGCTAATTAAATTTATAAAAATCATAATATTTAATATAATGGAAGAAAAAGTATTGACAAAAAATTTATATAGAAATTTGTACCGTAGAAATTTCTAAAAATAAATTAAAAATATAATAAACTCACTCGCTTGGCGCTGCTACTCTCTCCCACCATACACGCCCAGGTATTCCATGAGAATTGTTTCTCCATCAAAATGTGTGTTACTTTAAGAATAAATATTGATTATTCACAAATATTTATTTATTTTTATAGAAATAATTATTTTTTTAATATAATAACACATGTATTACATGAAACAATATACCTAGATTTAAAGGGGTGATGAATAAATTAAAAAACACATATTTATTATCATAAAAATATATTTTGCTCATATAGGAAGTAGTAACACACATTTACCCATATAATAACACAAATTGCAAGACAAATGTGTGTTACTATTAGAGCAAATATGTATTACTATCTTATAAAATATTATTATTTTACATATATTTATTTATTTTTATAGAATAAATAATTTTTCACATAATGCAAGAGCAAAATGTGTGTTACTTTAAGAATAAATATTGATTATTCACAATGTTTATTTATTTTTATAGAAATAATTATTGTTTTAATATAATAACATATATATTACATGAAACAATATACCTAGATTTAAAGAGATGATGATTAAATTAAGAAACACATATTTATTATCAAAAAATATATTTTGCTCATATAGTAACACACATTTACCCATATAGTAACACAAATTGCGAGACAAATGTGTGTTACTATTAGAGCAAATATGTATTACTATCTTATAAAATATTGTTATTTTACATATTTTTTTTTATAGAATAAATAATTTTTCCCAAATGCAAGAGCAAAATGTGTGTTATTATAAGAACAAATATTAATTATTCACAAATATTTATTTATTTTTATAGAAACAATTTTTTTATATAATAACATATTTATTACATGAAACAATATATCTAGATTTAAAGTGATGACGAGTAAATTAAGAAACACATATTTATTCTCATAAAGATATATTTAGCCCATATAGTAACACACATTTGCCCGTATAGTAACACAAACAGAGAGATAAATGTGTGTTACTATTAGAGCAAATGTGTCTTACTATCTTATAAATTGTTGTTATTGTACATATATTCATTTGTTTTTATAGAATAAATAATTTTTCACATAATGCAAGAGTAAAATGTGTGTTACTATAAGAACAAATATTGATATATTCACAAATATTTATTTATTTTATAGAAGTAATTATTTTTTTCATATAATAACATATGTATTACATGAAACAATAAATTTAGATTTAAATGGATGATGAATAAATTAAAAAATACATATTTATTCTCATAAAAATATATTTTGTTCTTATAGTAACACACATTTGCCCATATGGTAACACAAATTGGAAGACAAATATATGTTACTGTAAGAATAAATGTGTGTCACTGTAAGGTTAAATATGCGTTATTATATGTAAAAATATTTATTTGTAATATAATATTAAATATATATTTTAATCAATACAATAATTAAAAATTAAAAAATTTAAAAAAAATTAAAAATGAAAAAGGTAAATAAAGTTGGCGCAGGTGTTAGTTGCATGGGATTAGAGGTGGAGGTGGGGATGGGGGTGGAGGGTAGATGAAGTTCCTATTACTCCTGATGGAGTGCCACGTGAGGGACGGATGTGTGTGGTCTGTTTTTTTTTTTTATATATATATATTTTTTAAAATTTCTACTATAGAAATTTCTACCCAAGTGTAGCTCAAAAATATTTATAGAGAAAGAGAAAACACTTGTTAATGCTTTAAATAATTGAGTTTGAAATATTCCACAAAAAATTATATAGCACAATATATGTTAGACTAATAGTGTAATGAATTTATAATATTAATGTACGATTGACTATTTTCTTTTAATTTGTGAGCAATTCACAAGAAATTGATTTATCTCAAGTGTTATGAAATTAAATTTTGATATTTATATTTGTTCTTGTTAAGTCACTGTGTAATATTTGTTTTTCATTATTTGTAAATCTTTTTACTAGAAATTAATTTATTTCGAGATGGTTTTAAACTTTAATGTTTATGTTTGCTTTTGTATGATTAACTATATATATGCGTATTGATTATGATCTATTTTCATAAGAAATCAATTTTAAGTGATAATAAATTAAAACTATCTATTTATATAAAATATTATTAAACTATAACATGCTTTTTTTTAAAGGATAAATGAACGAACACATCAGTTATACTAATAGCAAGGCTAATATGATACATGTGTATTTAGATAAAATGAATTTCAACCTTAAATCTCTTGCATAATTTTTGTATTATTCTAGTCATCTTTAATTGTATTATGTAAATATTATAAATTTTTTATATCAGGCAATGTTTATATGTCTATTATCTATATGTCTGTTTTAAACATATCAATTTTTTATAATTTGAAATGAAACATATGCATAATAACAAATTATAATAATTCCTAAAATTTCATGTTAAATTTCTAAAATTTTAATAAAATTTCCATTATTTTTCTAATATTTTTATGATACAAATACATGAATTTTTATAAATTTAAAATTGTAATATTACTTACAATAGCGATATTTCCATCATTGCATAAATATGAAGGCAATTTATATATGAGATAGAAACATTAATTGAAATGGGGATTCTTACAATGAAAAATCAAGTGAGCAGTGTAAAGGATATACATATTTAAATAAGAGTACATTTTTTATCAGGTGTATTTTACAATTGTAATTTTAAATAACTAGAAGAGTAAGTCACTTGTGAACTCGAGTTCACATAAACTCATATCACTGTTATGTATAATTACTATCACCGTTATTCATACATACTACACTGTTATAAAAATGCACTTAATATTTTGACAGTGATAATATATATGTATAATAGTGATACATAACAGTGATAGTATATACACATTACAGTGATAATTGATAACTTGAGTTCACCGTGAACTCGGGTTCATACAAGTTTTTGTCTAACTGAGTTGGTCTCTTGTGACTCGAGTTCACATAAACTCGTGTCATTGTTATGTATAATCACTATCACTGTTATTTATACATACTATCAATGTTAAAAAAATACACTTAATATTTTAACAGTGATAATATATATGTATAACAGTGATAGTATATTCACATGACATTGATAATTGATAACTTGAGTTCACCGTAAACTCGGGTTCATACAAGTTTTTGTCTAACTAGAAGTAGGTCTCTTGTGAACTCGAGTTCACATAAACTCTTATCACCGTTATTCATACATATTATCACTGTTATAAAAATACACTTAATATTTTAACAGTAATAATATATATGTGTAATAGCGATAGTAAATATACATAACAGTAATAGTATATACACATGATAGTGATAATTGATAACTTGAGTTCAACTAATATTAATGAATCGTAACCAAAATATTTAAAAACATGATATTAAATTTTACAGTGAATATGTCTGTCCATATAGAGCAAAAGTGTTCTGATTTAAATGGAATCCCTCAATGATAGATAAAGAATTATGAATTTAGTATTAGTTGAATCTCAAACTAATTTATATATGTTAGTATGCAAATATTGAATCATTCGTCCTAGGGAGTCACGGCTTCCAGCGCTATCACAATAGGGTCTCACTCTTTAAAATAATTCAGATGTAGTTATTTTAAATAAATTAATATAATAATATTTTACATTAATGTAATAAGATAATTTATTTTCTTAAAAATGTACATTGTTGGGTCACCCTGCCTTCTCTCACGACTCACGGTTTGGGTTTACGGGCTTGGGTTCAGGCCACCCGTTTGGTGGACACAAAACCGATGAGATTGGTCAGGCACTAAAGTCCCTCGTGTAGGGCTGCACACCAGACTATAGCCTCTCAACCCTCAATCACGATTTCAGTCGATCACCAACGAGAGGAGAAGCACCGTAGTCTTTATAAGGTGGCTATCCAACTACACCTAGGGTTAGAGAATGGAGCTCAAGGTTTAACCAAATGACCCAAAACCAAGTGGGCTCAAGCCCAACATTCTCCACCTTTTTGGCCATTCCCTTCTCAACATCGGAATTCACGGGTTTTCATCATCACCCCACACACATGCACACACAAGCACACACATGCTCACACACAAAGGCGTACCAAAACCTGCACAAACACAAAGTTAGTACACAAGACCTGCAAAAAACACAAAGTTAGTCCAGGGAACCACAAAGAAGACACAAAGTCACACAATCATGCAATTGACACAAAGCAATTAAACATGCAACCACAAAGGTAAGAATCACAAAGATTCAAGTCACACAAACCTAGTCACAAAGACTCTAGTCACAAAGACCTATGCTCCACCTCAAGAGGAACAACCTAGACACAAAGTCAAATAAAACAGAGTACACAGAGACTCAAATACCACAAAGGCCGTTGCTCCACCTCACTAAGAGCAACAAAGACACAAAGTCACATACCACTAAGCAACAGAGACTCACAGACTCTAAGCAACAGTGATAAACAAAACCACAAAGGCATGCAATCCACAAAGGATAAAACCACAAAGGCATAAAAGACCACAAAGGATAAACCACAAAGGCATTCAGGACCACAAGGGCATGCAGGACCACAAAGGTACACAAAACCACAAAGGCATGCAGGACCACAAAGGCACACAAAACCACAAAGGCATGCACGACCACAAAGGTACACAAAACCACAAAGGCATGCAGGACCACAAAGGTACACAAAACCACAAAGGTATGCAATCCACAAAGGACACGACCACAAAGGTATGCAATCCACAAAGGATAAAACCACAAAGGCAAACAAGAAACCACAAAGGTATACAAGCCACAAAGGCATACAATCCACAGAGGATAAAACCACAAAGGCATAGCACACAAACCACACAAAGAGTTAAGTGCAAGTAAACACACAAATGTTTAAAACACATCACCTAATTGCTCCTCACAAGAAGCCACATTAGCACACTCATCCTTTTGATTTTTTCTAGGCTTAGAGCACTCCCTAATCATGTGACCGGGGTCACCACAGTTAAAGCACCTTCTAACCTTAGGCTTTCTAGCATGCTTATCCACATTCCTCCCCCTAACATGCATAACCTCCCCCGAGCCATTACCACCCCCATTTTGTTTCAACTCCATCTCCTTGCTCTTTAAGCCATTGACCACAGTCTCTAGAGTAATATTGTCCCTACCATACTTAATAGCAGACTTCACATCACAATAAGAATCAGGTATAGCATTTAGCAAGACAATAGGGGTGTAATCATCTATATGCTTATCTCCAGTTTGCTTAATGTCTTGAATTAACTTAGTGAACACATCTAAGTTCTCATCAATGTCCTTACTGAGATCAAGTTTGAATCGGAAAAACTTTTCAAGCAAAAACAGTTTGTTAGGCAAAGAATTTTCATTATAAAGCTCTTCGAGCTTATCCCACAAATCTTTGGCCAAATCAAAAGTTCCTACTTTTCTAAGCACAGTATCAGACAAATTCAAGACAATAGCAGATAAAGCAAGTTCATTCATCTCAGATTTTTTCTTTTCAGACATGCCAGGGGGATAAGAGTTATCAACAGCTTTGAAAACACGTTGTTGTATCAAAATACATTTCATTTTTTGTTTCCAAATGCTGAAATCAGCTTTGCCATTAAAGGGGGCCAAAACATACATATTAGAATGAGCAGCCATTTCAGAAAATCACAAAGGAAAAAACTATTGCAAACACAAAGATGCAAACAGATTTAACACACACAGCGGAAGCACCACACAAGGCACAAGATAAAGACCACAGAGCACAACAGGCAAACACGAAAGCGAGCACGTATAACCAGCAGCTAGAACCGCGGCAAGCGGCAATCTATGAAAGCAATAAATCTGCGGCAAGCGGTTACACTACGAAAGCAGTAAATAGGAGAGTTACAGCCGCTTTACCAGAGCGAGACCCTAAGTAAGGGCCTCAAAACGCCCACAAGACAGCAACACACACCCGAGAAACGCAATCCACAGATATGCAAACTCCAGGACAAACCTAACTCAACTACTCACCTTCACTGCAACTCGCAAGCTCGTTAGCAACTCAAGGTAAATTAAAACATTGCACAAATATTAATTTACAGATTTAACAAAATAGACAGAGGGGCAAAAATAATTTTGGAAAATTACCAAACCCAAGGTCACAATTTTTAAATCACAGCAACACGGAGGAAACCCTTACCAAACCTTACCTGACTTACCTTCGGCCGGGGACGGCGGTGAACAGGACTCAGGCGGCAGCGACGGAGGATGGCCTTCGCAGCAGCGACGCACAGCAACAACGGGCAGCAGCGACGGCTCTGAAACAGGACGCGACTCCAGCGCACAGCAGGGCTCCGGCGGACGGCGGACGGACGCTGACGGACGGCCTCCAGGCGTGACTCCAGGCGCGACGACTGCGATGGACGGCGGCGCCCAGGTTCACGGCGGCACTCAGGCGACGCACAGAAACAGACCCTCGAGCGCGTCGAACAACAGCCCTGAACAGATACAACGGGCTTCACGAATCGGCCCGTCGATTGGCCTTCTCGGGCGAATCCCTTTCACGGCGACGGCGCAATGATCGGCCTGCGCTCCTCAATGGCGGCGCACGGGAGATCCTCGAATGCGGCAAACAGAAACCCCGACGGACGCAATACACAGTCGCGGCGGCACTGACCGAGCGACGCCCACAGATGGCCGACGGAACACGCACACGAACCCACTCCGATCTAACACAAACAGAGCCGAAGAAGGCAACCCGTGGCTCTGATACCACTGTTGGGTCACCCTGCCTTCTCTCACGACTCACGGTTTGGGTTTACGGGCTTGGGTTCAGGCCACCCGTTTGGTGGACACAAAACCGATGAGATTGGTCAGGCACTAAAGTCCCTCGTGTAGGGCTGCACACCAGACTATAGCCTCTCAACCCTCAATCACGATTTCAGTCGATCACCAACGAGAGGAGAAGCACCGTAGTCTTTATAAGGTGGCTATCCAACTACACCTAGGGTTAGAGAATGGAGCTCAAGGTTTAACCAAATGACCCAAAACCAAGTGGGCTCAAGCCCAACATACATGTTGACGTTTTTCATAAATAACAATTCAACGCATAAAAATGGGTAGTTTTGGTGACACCTTATTATTAGTGGTGTTAATAAAAAAAATATTGCAAGGAACACACAAAAAGGATTTGAAATTAATTCACTCCGTCCCACTATAAAATGCTCATGTTGTCATTTTCGTCCGTCCCATTATATGTTACTCATTTGCTTTTTTTACTTTTTTTGAAAACTACTAATTACTTCTTTATTATTTTTTTTAATATTTTTTATACTATTAATTACTTTTGCACTTCTTTCCATCACATCACTTATATTTTTTCACTTTTACCTTAATTCGTGTGCCCAAAAGCAACGAACAACTTCTAACGGGACGGATGCAGTATATTAAGCAAAGTTATTCACTAGATAACTTTCACACCATAATGATCATTCGCAGTGTCCATAAAATTCAGATAAAAAATGGATCCTCTCTATACTACATAAGAATATATTATGAAGCCTCCGCTAAGAGTAAAACTTCTAAATCATTAACAAAAATCATTGAAAGAATATTCAATAAAATGGAAAAATGATATGCATGATAATAATATGAATTTCATCAATTACATAGCAAATGCAACCATGGCATGTATATACCAAATGGTAGCCAGTGGACATCACTCATTAACATGAGTTCTACATTTTTAATCAACACCAGCCCATTGAGATCAAATTGAAAAAGACCTAAAATACAAAAATGAGAAATCTAAAAAAGTTATAGAATTAAACCTCCTGCTGCAACATTGGAGAATTTCTTGAGAATACATTCTGAACGTGCATATATACCTGACATGTAAATTGAATTTTGGTGGCATTCTTGATATCGAGATGCGAAAGGTCACTTTTTTTTTTATCGGTAAATGTTAGTGGTTAGTAGTTAGAAGTTAGTTCATCAAATCTCCATACACTCATATATCTCCAAGCCAACCTTATATCTCCCTCATATTTGTTCCCAAAGGGAATCGAACCTGGATCACTCATTCAAGTGAGGAGCCCGGTAGCCAGATAAGCTAACTCATCTGATTGATGCGAAAGGTCACTTGTCGAACCTCTGGGCTCTCGAGCAGCTTCTTTTTTTATCTGCTCAGTGAGTTCTCTCTTGTACCTTCACAAGCCAAAATTAGAAAAACACCATCATTAAGAAATTGAGTTATTTTTCTTTGGATTTTAGTTTGATCTGAAATAGGATATGCTGACATGTCTAGGCATGAAAGAATGACAATACCCCTACTTCATAAACTAAGTAATATTCCCTCGTTCACGATAAATAGTCCACGTTGCCTTAAACGGCTGTCCACAATAAATAGTCCACTTACCTAAAATAGAAATATTACAATCATTATTTTCATTTTAAATATACATACACTCACTTTTACACATCACATCAAATATTTTTTTAATAAACAAATATTTTTTTAATATTAATACTATCACTTTTATACATCACATCTATTTTTTCCTAATAACTGTGCACAACAAAAATGGTCTAATTATCATGGATGGAGGGAATAGTTTTCTTGATGTTGTTTCTACATTCATAATCCTTCGTGTGTTCATTTTATATCGATTGATTGTAACAATTTCCTACAGATACTTCAGATGAACAAATTCTCAACCCACTATACTATTTCAATCAGCACTATGGAATCTTGCATTGTTCATTTTTCCATTTAGATATCTCTGTGTTTTTTAAATAGAAAAACTTATTGCTAAGGTCCCATTTTCTATTCAGAAACCAGCTTCCTTATCAAACTTGTAAAAGAAATATTTTTTTTTTTGTAAATCATATTTAGAGGGCATCAAAATTCTAAAGCACTGCAGTAACACATATCTCAAAACCCCTGAGAAACTAAATAACAAACATCAAGTAGAAATTTTCAAAGGAATCTAATAACATGTATCTCGAAACCCAAAATAAATCCTAAAAAATAATTAATCGAGAGGCAGGAGCATCGGTACTTTGTTTAGCCCAAAGAATTTAGATAGGGATTACAAGGAATTGAAATATTTAGTTTATCATAGTTTAGATCAAGTAATGCAAACAAGTGAATCAAACAGTAAAAAGTAGTTTAGCAACACAAATCGCTCCAAGTAAAACATCATCTAACCAAATTCACTTTTATTTTGAATGTATCCATACTCTTACAACAAAGTAAGATTATGTGATAAAAACATATATCCTAGCTACAACTCTGTTAATAGGATCAAAAATAGGTCCTCATAAAATTTTTTGCTTGTTCTGTAGAATTAGTACAAGAACATTTCAAACTTCAAGAAAAGTTGGACAGAAAAATATCCTTCTTTATAAACAAATGGAGCACCGGGGAAAGGCATATATAGGTCAAACAATCCACAACAAAATAATAAACCAAGTGAAATAATAGAATAAATTGCTCAAATTATTTTTGCATAATATGTTCTGCTCACTTTTAAGGAGTTCACCTGTCATAAGAAAAAAAAATCCAAACTGTTGTATATAAGTTCCAATCTTTGGTGGATTTTTCTGGGAGGAAAAGTAAAAATATAAAACCTTGATTTAGAAATAAACTTATGGCATCCGAATGGGAAGAAAAAGGCAGTCTAAAAGGACAAGTGAAATACAGGGTTGCAGCGGTAAAATTGAATTCTCGGCAGGAGCATGGGGATGTAAATGCGTCAAGCCCTCCCGCAATCAACTCGTGCTCGATTCGTGAAATGGAAATCGACTCGAGCTCGAGGTACTCGAGTAGCTCTCCACTTTTAATTTATAAATACTCGGCTCGAGAGGTTCACGATGCTACCATTAATTTATTAAACATAAATAAAGTTATCGAGCTCGAGTCGATCTGATCTTGAGTTTTAAACAAAAAAAAGGGTAAAAACATGTTTAAGATATCATTTTATGAAAATAATAAAGTTGTAAAGTTGAGCTCGAGTTTGTCGAATTCTTATTCAAGTTAAGTTTGAGCTAAAAAAAAAAAACTCCTACGAGTCGAGTTCGAGCTCAGTACTATTTGGCCCGACTCATTTACACCCTAAATTTATAATATTTTTTCAATATAAAATAAAGTTCACTTTAATTTTATTTAATAATTCTACTAAGCTAAACACAATTGAATTAATAGTCATTCACATTATCAATCAAATTATGCAATAATAATTAACATACTCATTATTATTTTTTATTACTTTCTTTGTTGGGGCAGTGACAAAATGGTCAATTAGAACACCATTTTATACAATCCCCCACCCCCTGTGTGCTCAAAACCACCCTCCACCCCTTCCACCCCTCCTTTCCCTCGGTAATAGTAGAAGACAGCCGCCAAAATTCCTTCCAGCAACACCAAGCTCGATTATTGTCCGGAGGTTAAAATCTTTAGCTCCAAACTCGGTTAGTGTCTGCAGAATTGTGTAAGAAGGTAAGTAATTCGAATTTCAATTTCATTTCAAATGAATTTCAGCGAAATTTTGCCCATGTCAAAAAGCCATTGGGGGTTAAAAAATTTCACACATTTGTTATTCCGTTCTCCAAGTCTCCCGCCCATTTTTTGGAGAGTATTGCTCTTCAAGTACGTTGAAGGGTTTGTAATTCAGTAAGATTATTAACTATCATTTTATTTCGTTATCTCGTTTATAGAGAAATAGGTCTTACTTTGATTTCAGTTTCTTTGTTGAGTAGTATTGACAATGTCAAGAAATGAAATATATGGAAGGAGAACGAAATCTAAACTTCGCGATGAAGAAGACAATTTACCTGTCATCAGTTTAGTATATATTCCCTGTTTCAAGCATTTATATTTTGTTTCTAAACAAATTTTTTTTCCGTGTATGATGTTTTTTGTTAGTGTTTCTCTTAGAAAATGATAGCCTTGGTCACATACTAAGCATCCTCCCCGTGGTGGAAATAAGGGTGATCAAGATTCAGATCTGAAGAACAAATGTGATTTTTCATAAAACGGATTTTTTTTATTATTGACAAAAAAGAAACAATGTTATATTTACATCAAGAAACCATTTTTTTCAGTGAAAACTCCTAACAAAGGTTCCAATAGGAGGCATGAACAAGATGACAAATATAAAGGTGATATGATAGTAATGTCTTCTAAAGTACCATAAGTTGATGTGGTTTTCTTTGTTAGTAATGTGTGTTTTGTGGAATTTAGATCATGAAAGTCAAAGATCTCAGAGGAAGCAATATTCCGCAAGTAGGGGGCTGATGTTACCAAATCCTCAACTCAGAAAAATGGTTGGTTAAATCTGTTGTTGCAATCCCTCATATTGATGTTTTCAATTATTAAATACCTTTAATATGCTTTTTTAATGCAGTGGAAAATGCTGGTGGGGATATTCATAGGAAGAGATATAATACAAGAACTCATGTGAAAATGAATGAATTTTCACCAATGAAATGAGGTATGTCAATTACATTGATCATTACCCATTTTTTATTTTGTAAACTTACAAGAAATGAAAAAAATTTCAGTACGTGAAAAGGAGCATCCGCAGAGAAGAGTTGAATTTGATTCGGAGTATCAACCTACCCCCTGTGTTGTTCCTACTGGTCGCAATGATAAGGACCGCAATAGAAGACGACATGAAGGTTCTAATATACTAACCACACACCATTTTTATTTTATCAGCTTCAAAGCTTTAGTACATTTTGGATACCCACCCATTAAAAAATGTTTTTGAAACTGTTTTCAACATCAATTTAGATTTGGAATGTGAAACCACGTATCGGGGCGTGCCAGCGAAAGGAAAGGAGATGGTTAGGGACAGAAAAAGGAAGAGGGTCGAAGAAGGTAATCATATTATTACTTTCCCAAACTGTTATGAGGCACACATTTAATAGTTGAGATTGATCTTTTTTCAATAGAAGAGTATGATGCCATTAAGGGAAAGAAGAAAATAGATAAACATGGTGATTTCCGTGAGAAGAAGACATACAAAGGCAGTCCAGGAAAGTGTCTAATTCTGCGACCAACCAATCCTTTTGGTAATACTTCTTCAATGTTAAGGAAATTCTGTTTAATTTTGATGAAGAATTGACTTTTTTGTTACTATCTAACTGAATTTGTGTTATTAGGTGATCTTGAGGTTGTTAAGAATGAGACTTATTATCGTTCAAACCTCAGAACTACTATCAAAGAGATTAACACTGTGAGATTTGGTGATAATCACATGAAAGCAATCAAGATGACACCGTTTTGGTTTTTGTTTGAAGCTGTGTATGTTAGGAAGCACGAGGATCTGATGAAAAAATGTTTTAAGTATGAGGATAACATTAGGAAAATTGTTAGGTGCTTTAACAAGGAAACTGGTGATTTTATCATAGGTGGTAATTATTTGTCTCTTACTGGAATGGATGCAAAGCTTATATTTGGGATTAGTTGTGGGACTAGGAAAATCACATTGAGAAGTGAGGGTCATAGGATTCCAGATTGGGTTAAACTCTGCTTTAGGGACTTAATTAAAAATAGGAATGTGCAGTTTGTGTTGTATAAACCATATATACTGGACAGAATTAAAAGGGCAGTAGAGCGGAAGGACAAAACACAGTGTTGTAGACATAGCTCGATTGGTGCACTGCTATTTTATGGCTTCGTTTTTATCACCAAATCAAAATGGTGCAATTTCCTGCTCCATTACAGAATACTTGGAAGATTTTTTCCAAGTTTGTAGCTACGATTAGGCTGGATTTGTGGTTGACATGCTTCGATCGCAGTTGCTATCAAGCATGACCATGAAGTCTGGAGGTTGTGCTCTTATACTAACGGTAATGCGTTTCACTGCTTATACATGTTAATTAATTTCCCAATTTTTTCTCCTCAAAACATTTACTATATATGTCCTTTAAATTTGTAGTACTGGCTCTGTGAACATGGAAATATTTTGAAGCCCAGTGGGAGATAGCTTTTCTCGTTTTTTAAAGTGGGACATGGGTAAATTTCATTCTGTAATTTCGTTTATTAGGCTTGGAGAGCTGGATGGTGTAAGTTCATTATCTTGATAATAAATCATTTCAATTAATATTTAAAAAATATATCAACAAGTTCTTTATGGTTGATATTCAGGTGGACAGGAAAGTGTTGAGGTCCACTTCGACAGAGGATGAACGCATGCGTTTAATAGAGCTATTTCGAAAAATAGAGATAGATGGTGATATCTGCAACAAATTTAAAGTATATTGTTCAGAAGTGAACCCAGTGGGGATGAGAAGGAAGACCGTAGCCCACAGACTGTAGGTCAAAAGAAAACAATAGTGCTGAAAAAGAAAGATGCTGAAATGCATAAAGAATTTGGGAAAAACTTTGTCACTCCAACAAGAAGTGGACATGATTCAAGTCTGTTCACCAATAGAGAGAAAGAGAAGAGATTCAAAGCTGGGACATCAGGCAGTAAAAATGATAGAGAGGATGGGATGCCCAGTAGCAGATTCACACCTATAGCGTCCGTGTTAAAGTAGCTGTAGAGGCTGAGATGATTGATGGGACCAAAAATTGTGGTGGTAAGATGGTTGCATCATTTTAAGTTACATTGTTATATACTACAAAAATTAATGTAAAATTATAATTTGGAAACTTAATTTTGTTATTGATTTACAAAATTTTCAGATGTTGGTTCGGGGACAGGACAAAATGAACAAACGTTGCTGAGATCACCTGAAGATATTTCTCCAAACTTTTGCCTTGGACTATCTCAAATCGAAGAGGACACCACCAAATATGTAAGGAATATTGCGTTGCAGTATTCAAACAATGATAATAGTGGTCCGCCCGTGAGCGTGGATGGAGTTGTTTCAGAGGCAGAGAATAAAGTTCATAACGAGGGGGATGCAGATGCTGTTACAACTGAATTGTACAATGTGCCTGTCAACGTTACAGCTGATTTGCAAAGTAAATGCATGATGTCGATAGAGCTAACGAAACATATGAAGGGGAAATGCAGATGAAAGATGATAAGATTCTGGAAATGAGATTGCTGATGAAGGTGAAGGATGATGCATATGAAAGTCTTCAATCTGAAGTAGTGATTAGGCCATAGATTTTGATATAATTGTGAATATTTTTGTGGGTATTTGATAGATTTATTTGTTAATTGTGTGAGAATTCATTGAAATATTGTGCATATTGATTTACACTTGATATGTTTGATTTATAGGAGATTTTGTTAATAAAAAGACTTGGAAAGGCACAATTGGAAGAAGAGCAAATTTTTGGAAGAATTGAGAGGAATTTGGTCAAGATTGAGATGAAGAAGTTTAAATGAGAAAAATTGAAGATCTGCTCGAGCAGTTTCGGTCGAGCAAGTGTGCATGCTCGAGCATCAGTGAAGAAAGTGCTGAAATGATTTTCGAAAGTCGTGCTCGACTTGGCTCAGTGGTCGAGCAGCCTGAAGAAATTTACGTAGCAAATTAAGGGAAAGAGTTGCTCGACCATTGTCGATCGAGCAACCTTGCTTGATCGAGCACCGGGGAAAATCAAAACTATTCAGCGTTTCATGAAATCGTGCTCGAGCAACCCTGCAAGGTCGAGCAACCCAAGATATTTTTCTTCAGATGACGACACGTGGCATGATCCTGGGAGGTGTATAAAAGGCACCAAAATTGTTTTTGGCATCAGAATTTTCGGTTTAGAGAGATTGGAGGCAAGAGTTAGGGTTCCCAACTTTCCATTGGAGCATTTTTCTTCAATTCTTTCACAATTTCTTCCATAGATTAGCTTAATTTTGAGTTTAATTTCAAGAATCAAGCAAGGATTGGATTGAACTTTGGATTTATTGCTTTGTTTCTTCATCTATTGGTAATATCTTTTATATTTTGCAAGATTTTCTATCTAATTGGTATGTGCTTTGTCTATTTCTTGTTTATTTCCTTTAATTTGTTGTTTTTAGCCATGGGCTAATCATTTCATGCTTTGGGTGTTTGAATTATGATGGAGATTGATGTATTTGTGTTTTGAATAACTTGAATTTGCTATGGATTTGATGATATGATTCACTTGATGTGTTTATCTTGATTTAATTGATTCATTTAATTGATTAATCCATGATTGATGATTACATGTTGCAACTAGGGTTGGGTATGTGGTTAATTGGTCATGTGAAGAAAGATTAGGTGATTGATTAGATTTAATTAGTAGTTTATTGACCCGAGAGGGGGTAGATTGCTTAGAATTACCATCAAGTGACATTAGATACTTAAAATTAATTATTGGGGTTTTTAGTGAAGGGGGAAACTAGGGACGGTATCTGTGCGAACCTCCTAGCGTTCACTATCCTAGGTGTCATTTATAGTTAATTAGGTGCTAGTTAACTAGAATTGATCACCCAAGCCTCAAAAGGGATCAGTCTTCATTTGCTTAGTGGTAGCCCTTATCATCACCAATGAAATAGCAAAGGATAGGTAATTAGAGCACGTTTTGCATTAGTTTAAGTCATAAGGATGACACCCGAAGCATATCTCTCACCTCGCACTTCAAATCGAAGTTAGGATAATTTACTTATTTTGTTGCTTGATATTTAAAATTGCTAGTTTAAAAACCAGATTAGTTGCTATAATGCTTATGCCAACACATGACATCGGGGCTCCATAGCTCTCTCTTGTCCTAGGTCGATAACTACTAGGTCGATTTACTTGCATGCTACAATTGCCCATCCGCTTTTGGGTCAATTTGCTTTGAATTCTAAATCGTGCAAAAAAGTCGAAAAATCAATGGCGCCGTTGCCGGGGACTTGATTGAGAGTTTTGATTGGGACTTGTTGTTAGTTGAGTAGGTGTTACTAGTGGTATTTTATTGCTTTGCTTTATTTTCTTTGTTGGAATTTGATACTTGGTTTGCTTTCTTAGGTGCATGATCACAAGAGCTCAAAGAGGACACATCGAACCTATTGATGTTGACATTGAGGCACACGCTAGGAGAAGAAACCGAGGGAGAAATCGAAGAAGAGCTAGAAATCGGAACATAGAAGGAAATCAACCTAATGATCTTCCTCAACAAGATGTTGGAGGGGGTAATGGTGATGGAGGAGCTAATGGGAATGGAGATGGAGTTCAAGTAGCTCAAGGAGGTCTTAACCCTCAAAATCAACAACAAGGTGAAGTAGCTCAACCAAATCCATTCAACCCTTACCCTTTCCCATATCATCAAGCCATGAATCCATATCAATATCCCTACCCATATCCTCAAAATCCACAAAACTATTACCCTCCTCCATACAATTACTTCCCACCACCACAACCACAACCACAAAATCCACCACAACCATATCACCCACCTCAAAACCAAGATCCACCACAAAGGGAAGGGAGACCAATTCGGGCTTACTTTGAGCCCCAAATGAGAGACTTCTATGATGGGATAAATAGGCCACCGATTGAGGCTAACAATTTTGAGATTCCAACCACTATGATCAAACTTTTGAAGGATCATCCATTTGAAGGAAGGGATGGCATTGATGATCCGCACAAGCACTTGGATTGGTTTAGGGAGTTGGCCGACACTATGAAGTACAATGGGGTTTCGGAGGATGCTAAAAAGTTAAGGATGTTCTCTTTGTCTCTTGAGGGGAAAGCAAAAGCTTGGTTGAGAAAGACAGTACCACCGGGAAGCCTTGACACTTGGGAAGAAGTAAGCCAAAAATTTCTACTAAAATTCTATCCTCCTTCAAGAACAGTTCAAGCAAGGAACGAGATCCCGGGGTTCAAGAAGAAGCCTAATGAGGGATTGAAAGAAGCTTGGGAAAGATTTAACGACTTGTTAATCTCATGCCCTCAACATGGTTTTCCCGAGGAGCAAACTGTGTGTTTTTTCTATTGTGGAGTGGATGAATTTTCCCAATGGCATCTCAATGCTTGTGCTAAAGGGGACTTTCTTGACCTAACATCGAGAGAAGCTACAGAGATCTTAGATGGTGTGGCAAATAATATGGGCCAATGGAATGTTCAACCACAAGGATCTAAAAAGGTAGCTCAAGTTGAAAAAGGGGATTTGATGCAATCTATGATGATGACCTTGATCGAAAAGGTAAATGCTCTCTCTCCTAGCCAACCCAAAGAGGCACAACCCTTTATGATGCAAGAGAAAAGTGGCCAAGAATTTAGTGCACCAATTGAGGATGTAAATTTTATGGGGAGGCAAAATCAAGGGGGTATCAACAACCTTATCAAGGTGGAAGACAAGGTCAAGAAAATTATCGACCGCCTCAAGGTCAACAAGGTGGAAACTCTTTCAACACTTATGAGGGACAATCTTCATCCTATCAAGCCAATCCTCAAGGAGGAGCTCCTTATAATCAAAATGCGAGGAGACATGAAATTTTTTCTTACTCCAACACAAAGAATGCGGTTCAATATCCACCGGGATTTGACCCCGGTGCAAAGCTTCCAAGTGGAGAAGGAAAAACAACTGTGGAAGAAATGTTATCTTTGTTGATAAAGAAGACTGACATGAAGGAGGAAGACAATAAGAGAAGATTTGAGGGAATAAATTCAAGATTTGAGGGAATGAATTCTAAACTTGATGATGGTGTAAGGAGAGCAACTCAAACTGAAAACCATATGAAGACTCTTGAATATCAATTGGGTCAATTGGCCACTACGGTTAGTGGGATGCAAAACAAAGGAAAATTTCCCTCTACAACCGAAGTGAACCCAAGGGAACATTGCAAGGCTATCCAACTAAGGAGTGGTACACAATACGAGGGTCCAGCAATGCCTCAAGAAGATGAGGAAGTGAATCCTAATGATAAAGAGAAGAAGATGGAAATTGAGGAAGATGAGGAAGAGAAAGTGGATGATGAAGATGATTGTGAAGTGGAGAATGAGTTTGATAGAAAGGAAGAGGATGAAGAAGATAAAGGGATGAAGAGAGATATGAAGAAGGACAAGCTTGAGCTAAAAACTTTGAAGGAGAAAAGGGTTGAGAAGAGTGAAAGCTCTAAATGGATTCCAAAGTGGAGGCTAACTAAGGAGTTGAAGGAAAAGGAGAAGGATGTGCCATGTAACAAAAGGGGAGTTCCTATTACGCCCATTCCACCCCCTTTCCCCAAGAGGTATGTGAAGCAAAAACTTGAGGATAAATTTGCTAAATTTTTAGAGATCTTCAACAAGCTCCACATCAACATTCCTCTAGTGGATACTTTGGAGCAAATGCCTCATTACATGAAGTTCTTGAAAGATATTATGTCAAGAAAGAAAAAGCTTGTTGAGCGGGGCACGGTGAACCTAACCGAGGAATGTAGTGCAATACTACAAAAGAATCTCCCGAAAAAGCTTAAGGATCCGGGAAGCTTCACAAGTCCTTGTGAGATTGGTGACAACTTGAAGACAAAGGCACTTTGTGACTTGGGAGCAAGTATCAACCTAATGCCCTTCTCAATTTTCAATGCCTTGGAGCTCGGTGATGTGAAAGCTACTTCCATGACACTTCAATTGGCCGATGGGTCCACCTCTTATCCTAAGGGGATTGTGGAGGATGTCTTTGTAAAAGTGGACAAGTTCGTGTTCCCGGTTGATTTTGTGGTATTGGACATGATTGAAGATGCTAATGTACCACTCATATTGGGAAGGTCGTTCCTTGCAATGGGGAAGGCTATGATTGATGTCCATGAAGGAGAGTTGAAACTAAACTTCAATGGGGAGGAGATTAAGTTCTCAATTTACAAGTCATTGGACAAGCATGATGATGTTGAGAGTGTAAGCTTCATAGATCGAATTGAAGGGATCATGCATGAGGAATGGGAAGATTTCTCAAACTCTTCTTTGTCGTTAGATTTAAATTCTTTTATTGATGATAGATTGTCATATAATGATTCTAGTATGGTTGATCATTGTGATTTGTTTGATGTAGAGGAGGCTTTAAAATTTGAAGATACACGCACTTGGAGGAGTGATAGACCAAGATTGCTACCTTTGAGAGAAGAAGTGGATGGAGTTCCAAAAACAGAGGAAAAGAAAGAGAAGTTGAAGCCACTACCGGATCATCTCCAATATGCCTACCTTGATAGTGAAATGAAGTATCCGGTAATAGTTTCTTCCCTTTTAACTCCTAATGAATTGAAAAAATTGCTTGATGTGCTTGCTCGAAACAAGAATACTTTGGGGTAGTCTATAGAAGATCTCAAGGGGATTAATCCCTCAATATGCATGCATAGGATTAGAATTGAGGAAAATAGTAAATGTGTAGTCCAACCCCAAAGACGTGTGAATCCAATAACGCAAGAAGTGATTAGGAAGGAAGTAATTAAATTTCTTGATTCTAGCATGATCTTTCCTATAAGTGATAGTCCTTGGGTGTCCCCTTTGCATGTGGTTTTAAAGAAAGGTGGACTGAGTTAAATGAGGTGATTACTACACGGGTAGCCACCGGGTGGAGAGTTTGTGTCGATTACCGTGAGCTTAATAAGGCAACTTGTAAGGATCATTTTCCCCTCCCCTTTATGGATCAAATGTTAGATCGTTTATGTGGGCATGCATTTTATTACTTTCTTGATGGTTATTCGGGGTACAATCAAATTATGATTGCCCCTGAAGACCAAGAGAAAACTACATTTACTTGCTCTTATGGTACTTTTGCTTGGAGGAGAATGCCTTTTGGATTGTATAACGCACCTGCCACATTTTAACGTTGCATGATGTCTATTTTTAGTTATCTCATTGAAAGGATTATGGAGGTTTTTATGGATGATTTTTCATTCTTTGGTAATTCTTTTGATCATTGCTTGAATAATTTGGAATGTGTTCTAAGAAGGTGCCAAGATACTAATCTCGTCCTAAACTGGGAGAAATGCCATTTCATGGTGAGGGATGGGATAGTACTTGGACACCACATTTCTTCTAATGGATTGCAGGTTGATAGGGCAAAGGTGGTGGTAATTGAGAAGCTTCCACCTCCTTCAAATGAGAAAGGGATTCAATCATTCTTGGGGCATGCGGGATTTTATCGCTGCTTTATCAAGGATTTTTCAAAACTTTCTAAACCTCTATCTCACTTGTTGGAAAAGGATGTTACATTTGACTTCACTGATGAGTGTTTGAATTCTTTCAGGAAACTTAAAGAAGCATTGGTGACATCCCCAGTTTTGGTAAATCCAAATTGGTAAGAGCCTTTCATACTTATGTGCGATGCTAGCGACTTTGCCATGGGAGTTGTTCTTGGACAAGTGAGGGAAAAGAAGTTTCGAGCAATCTACTATGCATCCAAGACTTTCAATTCAACTCAAGTCAACTATACAACCACTGAAAAGGAGCTTTTGGCCGCTATCTTTGGTTTTGATAAATTCAGACCGTACTTGATTGGGGCAAGAACCGTTGTGTATACTGATCATGCTGCTATTCGGTACTTGATGGGGAAGAAAGACTCCAAACCAAGACTCATCCGTTGGATCCTATTGTTACAAGAATTTGATATTGAAATCAGAGACAAAAAGGGAAGTGAGAACGTGATAGCGGATCATCTTTCAAGGATCGAAAGGGAGGAAGGATCAGAAAAAGAAATTGGTGTTGTCAAAGAGGAATTTACCGATGAGAGCCTTTTCACTATCCATGGAGTGATGGTATGCTCGGATGAAGAAGGGTCGTGGTACGCGGATTTGGCGAATTACATTGTTTGTGGAAGGTTGCCTTACGAGATGAATCCTTATGAGAAAAAGAGATTTCTAAAAGATGTCACTTCATATTATTGGGATGAGCCATTCTTATACAAGAAGGGGGTTGACTCGGTGATTCGAAGATGTGTGCCAAGGGAAGAATGGGAGAGCATCGTGGCTCATTGTCACTCTTCTCCTTGTGGAGGCCATTATGGAGGAGAGAAAACGGCATTGAAAGTGCTTCAATCGGGATTGTTTTGGCCAAGCATTTTTAAGAGTTGTCACGATTATGTCAAGAAGTGTGATCAATGCCAAAGGAGTGGTGGAATTTCTAAGAGAGATGAGATGCCACTAAGTGGAATTCTTGGGGTCGAATTGTTTGATGTGTGGGGGATTGACTTTATGGGGCCTTTTCCCTCATCATTTGGGAATGAGTACATTTTATTGGCTGTGGACTATGTCTCGAAGTGGATTGAGGTCGTGGCAACAAGGAATAATGATGCCAATACTGTGATGGATTTTGTGAGGTCAAACATCTTTGCTAGATTTGGAGTCCCAAGAGTGCTAATAAGTGATGGGGGAAGCCATTTTGTGAACAAACTCTTGGCTAAGTTGTTGAAGAACTATGGAGTTAATCACAAGGTGGCCACCCCATATCATCCTCAAACAAATGGGTTGGCCGAAGTCTCAAATAGGCAAGTGAAGAAAATCTTGGAAAGAACGGTTAATTCCACAAGGAAGGATTGGTCGAAAAAATTAAATGATGCTTTGTGGGCGTATAGGACGGCTTACAAGACACCAATTGGTATGTCTCCATACAAATTAGTGTTTGGGAAAGCATGTCATCTACCCGTGGAGTTGGAACACCGAGCATTTTGGGCCACCAAGAAGTTAAATATGGAGAGTGATCTAAGTGAAGAGAAGAGGATTCTTCAACTCCATGCACTACAAGAGTTTAGGGAAAGTGCTTATGAAAGCTCACAACTCTTTAAGGAGAGGACCAAAAGATGGCATGATGCACGTCTATCCAAGAAGATTTTTCCGAGGGTGTTGAGGTTTTTCTATTCAACTCTAGATTGAGCTTGTTTCCCGGGAAACTAAAATCTCGTTGGTGTGGGCCATATCGTGTGAAGAATGTGTACCCTTTGGGATTTCTTGATTTGGAGAACGAAAGGGGAAGAGTTTAAAGTGAATGGTCATCGAGTGAAACACTACTTTGCTCCTAATGAGAAGATAGTGGTGCACGAGATGAACTTTGTTGATGCTTGATCCCATTGAGTTCTGTCCGGCATAGGACGTAAAAAATAGCGCTTGGTGGGAGGCAACCCATCGGTTTTGTTGTTTCTTTTGTTTTTGTTCTTGTTTTGGTTTTATTTTGTGGTTAATGTCTTTGGTTTGTGATTGTGTAGATTGATGATGATTGAGATTTTAAGTTGGGAATGTGTGAGGCTTGCAAGCGGGCATAAAGAGCTTAGCTTGAAGAGCTTGGAAATTAAGGTTCGTTACTCCATGCTCGGACTTAGAGTTGCTTAGCAACATCTAAGTTTGGGGGAGTTTTATTTTTACGATGTGAGCATGTCATTGCACCGGCACACACCCATATTATGATGCTTTGGGGGTATTTGTTTGATTGTTAGTGATTATTGGATTTTGAGCATTTCATTGTAACACTCTTTCCAAATTTTGATTTCTTGGCAAAATAAAAATTTGGGGGGGGGGGAGGGGGGGTATGTTCATGTTTACAATTCAATGCATTGCATTTGGTGAACATTTGAAATTGGTGAATCGGTGATTGGGCAAGCCAAGGAAGAGACCCCGATCTACTCGATCGAACGAGCGACCTGGCTTGAATCGAGGGATCAAAAGGTTAGTGTGGTTTGTGTTGTTAATTTTGATTGAAATTGTGAAAATTTTGAAAAATTTGAAGTTGCTCGAGCACTTTTGCTCAAGCAAGGTTGCACTGTCGAGCAGCCTTAAGGATTTTACGTAGCTAATTCTCAAAAATTGCTGCTCGACCATTTTTTATCGAGCAACCTTGCTCGATCGAGCACCCACTATGACAAATTCGCTGATAGATAGCGGGTTTTACCCGCCATTAAAAGGGTAGAAAAAACGCTGTTGAACATGGTGATATTAAAAGTGGCGCTGAACAACAGCGGTTTAAAACCCTAAACCCGCGGTTTTTTACAGTGGTTTTTTACCGCTATCATATCTTAAAAACCGCTATTATATCTTCTTAATTTGTTAACTCATAAAATCTACAACAGCGGTTTTATAGAGATATACGAGCGGATTTTAACCGCTATTAAAAGTACCTTCAATAGCGGGTAATACCCGCTGTTATATATTAAAAACCGTTTTTATAAGTTATTAATTTTAAAATCTACTACGACGGTTTACTTCAGATATAAGAGCGGGTATTACCCGCTAGTAAAAGTAAAGAACATAGCGGGTAATAACCGCTTTCTTTTCTCAAATTTTTTTCAATATTTAATTTTTGCAATATTATATATTTTTTGGCAAAGTATTATGTGAATGATACACACAGTAAATTTTATGATGAACAACAATTTATTCTAAGTATTTTAAGATTTGATTATTTTAGAGATAAATGACATAAAATACTGTATATGAACTACCACGACAATGTATATAAACTAACACCACACTATATATGAATTAACACCACACGTAGTATGCCATAGTGAATGAACTAAAATCATATTGTATATGAACTAACACCACACTGTATATGAACTAACACTACACTGTATATGAATTAACACTACACACCGAACTATGTGTTACTGCATGAAATAATTATTACGGTGAGTATTACTCACATAATACTTACTCTATTTTTTTTTAATAAAACATGTAGTACAATTTTTATACTTTAATTAAAATAAAACGAAATTTTAATATAAATAACATTAAATCTAAAAATTCAAAAGTTCATATCATTACTTGCCAATCATTGCAATAATCTTTAAAATGCATTACATCAATATAAATTCAAGTACCAATAGTGTTCAATAACTAAATTAATTAACTACTACATCATCATAATAATCAAATAGTCTTGAGCAGCACGTTTGATATTCTCTTGCAGTAACATATCTCTCCTTCATTCCTTGATTCACAACTGATGAATGAAAGTGGCTCACATTGAAGATCAAGCTTCACATTCAAAGAAAATAAATTATCATCAAGGAAACAAAACTTTAACCAATATAAAAAAAGATAATTATGAACTATTGAAGTATATCATTTATAGAAATCATTCTAAATGAAATTGGTGATACTCCACAAATTACACAACACAAATGCACGTGACTGCACAACATTAGAATATTCACAATAGTCATGTATTAAATTTGATTGCACGCGTAAAACAACTAGACGTCCATCACGGAGAAGACCAATGAGCAAACAAGAGATCAATATCCCCCTAACCACAATGAATGCAGAAACACAACAATTGTGTATCATCAAATGCACCTGAAACTGCACAACAATGCAGACAATAGTTCACTTAATTCATATCCGCAGGCAGGAAACTAAAAAACAAAAAATCCTGCTAAATTTGTCAATTTGAGTAAAAAAAACGCACCGCTGTCACCGATCAAAAGAAGCTTCCCGCACTTTCTACTCAACTATATATGATTGCACGCGTAAAGCCCACTCTTCCCGCACTTCATCAATTTCCGCTTTCGAATAAGTTTTCTCCATGAACTATGAATTACAAAATACATTATTAAAGCACAAATAAATCTAATGAAAAATTATGCCTGCATATAAATATTACCATTGGCTGCATGGAACATGTTTCAACTGTGCCCTCAAATTTGACAATTTGTCTCATGTAGCGAAGTACAAAAAAGCCACATTGACATGAGTCGGGTTGCTTAGGAGCCTAAGTTAGGAACAAAACTCATTATAAAACACATGGTTTGTTATAAATTATTTATGAATACTACAAATGAAAACTTTTCATACCTCAATTACATTTTAATTGATTTTATTTACTCTTTTTCCAATTGGAATTAAAAATGTGCAGAGCCCTTAAAAAAAACGAGATTGTTTTAACAAAAAATAATATATCTACTTTAATAATAAGGAGAAAAACTTACATTTCAACAACTAGTCTCCACGGGGTATCATGAATCTCCGTAAAAAAGAGGATCCAACAAGCAAACCTCAGATTTATGTGGGTCGATGACAGTTAGTATCCAGTGATTCCTATGTATATACACACATAATAAGTATACAAAATTTATTAATTTTAAAAAATTTAATATCTTAAAAGCATACTTACCCTACATTACATGGTGCCAACACAAGTTGATTAACATGTGTACCGATGAGTCTTTTACCGAGAAAACTTGCCCTTTTGCTTAATTGTGCATCCATACCCATGTCGTATATAGTCTATCTATACCTTTAGACAATAAATGTGCCCTAACAAGATCAACTCTAAACTTGTTAAAATTCGCACATTTTACACACGGGCATGACATTGCATTAAGATCAACATTATTTTGCTTCCCAAATTGCAAGAATGATTCCACTCCGAGTCGGTACTCATCTGACAACCTATCCTTTAGCATCCATCTTCTATAGACGTCTAAAATAAACATTAAAATGGACAATAATAATAATATTAATTCAAATAATTAAACTAATATGCTTCTAAAGAGATGTAATTTTTTTAAATTAATATGCTTCTAAAGAGTTACTATATAAATTATTTAGTTCACTCAACCTTATTAATATTGTAAGCATAAATTCATATATAAATTAGACATGAAAATTAATTAGAGCACAATAAAAACCATCAATAGAATCAACAACAATCATGAAATTTAACTAGAAATAATTAAATTGAAACATAAGCTCAAAATTCACAATCATCTCAACATCTAAAATTACTAAGAGTACTAACTCATCAATTTACAAATGTAAATCTTGCAAAGTAAAGGAAAATAAATTAATGAACTATTAATTAAAATATAAAAATTAAAAAAGAGAAAATTTTAGAAGACATGTTGGGGTTGAATTTTCTTAAATTCTTAAATTTAAAAAATCTATCCAGTTTATATCTTCTGATCAATTAATGAACTACTTTTTTTCAAATCCAAATGTTATACTTAAATGTGGTTCAGTTAAAGACTAATGTACAAAGATATTGTGTTAAAATTTAAAAGTGAAAAGGAAAAAAGGAGAAAAGCTTTCTTGTTGCATAAATGAATGTCTGGTATAGAGTAACTGTAGAAGAATAAATAGGAAATAGTTGTTCGGAATTAGATTTTTTTCCTTTACTAGTTTCCCTATTCGTTGTATAAGTACGTAGTGCTTTGTCTATAATTAATTTGGATAAGGAATTGCGCAGGACACCAGTGACTGAAACTCACCAAAATAATATGCACCTTTAAGTGTAATCTTGACTAACAATAAGAGCCGACAAGGCATTGACCTATGATAAATGATCTCCATGGATGAACATTGAAGGAACAGAATAGCATTGACAAAATTTGATAAAAAAAGCCACTCAATTCCACAATACCAATTGCACTCATCACATTTTAGCTTAATTAACTTTAAGCTAAGAGCAAAAACCAAAGCTCACATCAGAAGCTTTCGGTTCTTTGAATTTTATTTATATAATATATGCTGCATTCTAGTAATAAAAAGAATAAGGTTAGAGTTATAAATGTTATACTGCATTTCAAACTCCCAAATTAGAATAAATTTTAAATTTCAGAACACTCATCGTTGATTAAGATGTCTATGATAGCAAATTTTAATCATAATGCACCCCAAGTCCCTCATCAAACACAACACAACACAACACAATCAAGTCCATCTCGAAATTCCATAAACACTGCTCATTCAGCTTACTCGTTGCAAGCAAAATTACCACATCAACTGAACAACATTATACTTAAACACGAAAAACACAGCATTCACAGGGACGCCTAATTTTTGCTATTATTAAACTTTAAACCATCATATCCCAATCTAATTTTGTTATCCTTCTGTCCATTCACAGGGACGCCTAATTTTTATTCACAAAATCGCAAACCGTTTTACAAAAAATGTTGAGCCCACACTTGCAAAAAATAATTTTGAAACCCTAATAAAATATAATCACATTCGATTATACCTTCAGTTGACAGCGTGGCGTGGCTGTGGACGGCAGGGGTGCGCGGAGGCAGTGCAGAGGCAGCGCGGTGGCAGCGCGGAGGTGAGGCTGCGACTGTGTCTGATGCAGCGCACAGGCGTGGGCGGCGCCGACGAGGAAGGAGGCGGCGATGCCTGGCCGCTGAAAATCTGCCGTCGCGAAAGTCTCACACGATTCTGCCGCCTGGAGTACGCAGGAGAAAATGGAGGAGCAACTGAGGGAGAAAATGGAGAAGCACGATTTCAATTTTTGGGAGGGATAAATTTCAGCGCGCGAAAATGAGAAAGGAGGAGATGTGTGATGAGAATTCTAATTAGGGTATGTTTTGTAATTGATATTTTAACTGATTAATTTAATAAATATTTTGGTATTGAAATTAGTATACAACACTTGCCTTTGTCCAAGTGGTTAGTGTATGTTTTTTAATTGAGAGGTTGCAGGATCGATTCTCGGAGGGGTTTATATTTTTTCCTATTATTTAAAATGGTTAACTAATTTAATTCTATAAATATTTTGGTATTACAATTAAAGCAAAGAAAATGCTTTGTCCAAGTGGCTAATTGCGCTCAATACCTCTCCAAGGTTATGGGTTCGATTTTGTGCGGTATACAATTTTTTTAGCGTTTTTACAGCATTTAATAGTGGGTTTTAACCGCTATATTTTTAAGGAAAGATAACATTCCAATTATAGCGGTTAAACTTTTAATGGCGGGTTTTTAATCTTTAAAAGCAGTTTTTAAATTACCCGCTATTATTTCTATGCTATTAAAAGCGAAATTTGTCATAGTGACCTGGAAGGTAAAAGTGTCAAAACATTTTTGAAGAAAGCGTACTCGATCAGGACTCCGCCTCGAGCACAACTGCTCGATCGAGCAGCCTTCTGAAATTTATGAACCGAAATTGAAAAATTGGTTGCTCAACCATTTTGATCGAGCAACCTTACTCGGTCGAGCATCATATAAAAATTGGGTTTTTCCTTAGGGCACACACACACACTGAAACACACACAAAAGCACACACCTCTCTCTCTCGTTCGAGCAGTCAGCATCTAGGGGGTGATTTCTTGGGACTTTTCACTTCCAAAATTCTCATTTTCTTCCATTATTTCACAAGATTAACTGTTTATTTGCTTTATTAAGGGGAGATTGGAACCTAGGGTTTATGGAATTTGGGGATTTTTCGAATTTTGTGGAATATTCATAAAAGGGTTTAATGTTTATACTCAATGGACTCCTTTAGGCATGAGTTACTTGTATTTCATATGATTATGCCATGAAAGCTTGATTTATGCTTGAATTGCTCCATGGGTTGTTTGTGAAATTGAGGGGAAATGTGTAAAAATTGATGTTCTTGTGATTTTTAGGGGATTTCATGGGTGTTGAGAGTTGTTGATATTTCTGAAGAACAATGGTGAATAGTTGTGAGATTGTGGTTTGGGAATTCATTTTTGTGGATAGAATCTTTGAATTTGTCTTGTATATTGAGTACCACTTTGAGAAGTTGTGAAGCTTTGTCTTAAATTGATACAAACTATTGTTGAATTGATTCTTGTGAAGATATATGAGCATATTGTGAGTATTGTGAATGGGGTGTGTATGGTATTTTTCTTGAAATGTAAAAGAAACATTTTTGGGGATAACTTAGGTTGAATACTTTGGATTGTTAAGTTAGACTTGACTTCTAATTGTGCTTATTTTTGTTGAATGTAGGACATGGGGGACCGTGAAATGCTATACCCACAAGAACTTATGGCCTTAGAAAGGAAGTTTATTGGAAAAATGCCAAGAGATTTTGGTGTTGAGTTTGGGACGTTGTGGCCTTTTGTAGCAAAAAGATGGGAGAAGTTCGTGGATATTGTTGAGAAGACTCGTTGCCCTCGGGTGGAGGAAATGCAACAAATGGGAATTTACGAGGATGTGAAGGAATTGTTCAGCAGGTCACAAATGGGAAATCTGTTCAAACTTATCCTACCTGAGGATGAAGTGTTGGAAACAGAGAAAGGACTCACTCTTGAGTTCATGTGCACCGTTAACGTTGTGAAGAATGATATGGATCAACCTCAGTCCATGTCCTTCTACATGAGAGGAGTGAGATACACTGTGACCGTCTATGATGTTAGCCTAGCCTTGGGGATACAACACTGGAATGGAAATTTCATCAAGCACAACAACGACAAGGAGGAGAATTTTTGGAAGAGCATGACTACTGGATGAAGGTATGAAGTACCTCGATACAGCTCAAGAACTGCTAGAGCCACTTACATCCGAAGCCCGACAATGAGGTACTTCGAAAAAGTCCTATCCAACACTTTGTTTGTAAGGGCAGAAGGTGGAGCCATTACGAATGAACAACTCTATTGCTTGTAGTGTTGTTACAACCGCATCAAGTTTCAAGGAGGAGCAGTGTTCATGATCCACATCGAAAGGCTTGTTAAGCGCTCATGCCGTCGCTTGAGGGTAGGTGGGATGATCACCTTGTTGGCTAAGAAGTTGGGAGTTCCTATCTTACACCCTATGGAGGGAAGAGATATGGATGAGAGGTACTTGAAGAGTTCTCAGATTATTGAGACTAGGCTTGGAAGATGGTATTTCAAGTTCTATGATGGAGTTCTATTCTCACTCCCCAACACTGAGATCACTAGCTTGTTTGGAAGGAGAAAAGAGGATCATCTGGCACTGATTGGAAACAAGAATCATGAGGTGATTGTGAGCACTTTCATGCATCTTCGTGGATGAGGCCTTACTGTGGTTGATCCCATCACTGGGGACAGGGTTCATGGAGCTGATAGGGAGGTTATGATTGAGGATTCTGATGAGGATGAGGCACAGTGGATGGATACAGGAGTTGAGGAGATTAGAGGAGGAGATCCAGGAGAGGGAACTTCGACAGCACGACCTCCACGTCCAGCACCACCTCAACCGTATGTTGGAGAATGGAGTTTAACTCAAGAGGATTGAAATGGCTTGAGAATTCGGCTGCAGGGTGTTGAGGATAACATGGACGTGATGATGAGGATGATGGGAAGAATGTACGTGGCACAGTTCCCTGGAGAGGACCCTCGTGACCCTCCCTCCATACTAAAAGGAGCTCGAAGACTTGGATATCCACTCCTCTCTTATCTCTTATCTCTTTATCATATTACATTTGGGAATTGTATGATTTGATGACTTCTTTGACTTGCTTTCACTTGATTTGTGTTGGGATGCTTGAATTTTTAGGATGATGTTATGTGTGCCTTGGTTATGGATTGTTATTTGCTATCTAGGTGTTATTTTCTTTGGATATTCATGACTGCATTTTTATTGTGATTATTGTGTAGACACCTAGGTTTAGCAGTACTTTGAGATTTTGCAAGATTGGGTTGAATGATGATGATCATGAGGTTGTTAAAATTTGGTTGAACCCAAGGGTTGAGAAAAATACTTGTTTATTCACTTGTGAAAGTGAAGATATTGTTTGATTGGTGTTTAATTTCACAAATGATCTACCCGTGAGCTTTAGAGCCATATAGACTTGAACTTGTTCTTGTCTATTTCTTTGTTTGGTGGGAATCAATTGTGCTTTTATATTCTAGAACTTAGACATGTGACTTGGTCTTACTACACAAGTGCAATATTTTTGAAAATGATATGAGGCCATGTTTGATTGAGAAGTCACTTAGCCCAAAAATTTCCGCACCAAAAGAAGTTTTCTGTAGTTAGCCATTTTGTGCTTGATTGACCTTTTCTTGGCAACCTACAATTCAAACCGATTTATCCTTCTTTTTAAGCTTGATTTTCCCTATGAATGAATGGAGTTTTAGTGTGGATGATGAGGTGAGAATGATATTAAGTGTTTTTTTGGTGGGAATGATTGTGGTAAAAAGTGAAATGAAGGTTGAGTGATGAGAAGTGTTTGAAAGAAGAAAGAGAAAAAGAGAAAAACTTGGGCAAGAAAAAGAGTGGGGAAAAGAAAAGTGAAAGAAATTTGAAAAATCACTCTCTTGTGCAAAAGATTTGTTTTGTAAACAAAAATAGTGAAAGAAAAACTTGAGGTTATTGGTGAAGAAGAAAAAGAAGAGCAAAGAGCAAAAAGAAAGATTTGGGATTGAGTGTTGTAAGTGGTGAGTAAAAAGTTCTCGTGGAAAGTTCATTAAATTGTTCTAACTTTAGCTCCATTTGTTCACAAGTCACTCATATCCAAATACTTCCACCTTAACCAAAGAGTCATCATTACAACCTTTAAAAAGCCCTCATTGATTCTTTAATTGAGCATTTTGTTGTGGTTGGAATTTTAGTTGCTTGGCTAGCTTATGGTGATACACTTGTATGATTTGATTGTGGAGAGCTCTTACTTGTCTTGATAAATTTTGTGTGAAGAGTGATACACTCCCTTGTGAGGAAATTGGTGACTTGAAGCACTTGATCTTGTTTTTGTTTGATCTTCACTTGTGAATTCACTTGTTGATTTTTAGACCTAAAGGATTGACTAGATGGAGATGATTTTATGATTGTTTACTCTCTTGTGATTGATTGTTTGAATCTCCTTCTCCATGGTTTTAAATTTTTAGTTGCTAGGGACTAGCAACATGCTAAGTTTGGGGGAGTTGATTAGGCCATAGATTTTGATATAATTATGAATATTTTTGTGGGTATTTGATAGATTTATTTGTTAATTGTGTGAGAATTCATTGAAATATTGTGCATATTGATTAACACTTGATATGTTTGATTTATAGGAAATTTTGTTGATAAAAAGACTTGGAAAGACACAATTGGAAGAAGAGCAATTTTTTGGAAGAATTGAGAGGAATTTGGTCAAGATTGAGATGAAGAAGTTTTTTTTTTTTTTGAGCTGGAGATGAAGAAGTTTAAATGAGAAAAATTGAAGATCTGCTCGAGCAGTTTCGATCGAGCAAGTGTGCATGCTCGAGCATCAGTGAAGAAAGTGCTTAAACGATTTCCGAAAGTCGTGCTCGACTTGGCTCAGTGCTCGAGTAACCCAGCTCGATCGAGCACCCTGAAGAAATTTACTTAGCAAATTAAGGGAGAGAGCTGCTCGACCATTGTCGATCGAGCAACCTTGCTCGATCGAGCATCAGGGAAAATCAAAGCTATTCAGCGTTTCATGAAATCGTGCTCGAGCAACCCTGCAAGGTCGAGCAACCCAAGATATTTTTCTTCAGATGACGACACGTGGCATGATCCTGGGAGGTGTATAAAAGGCACCAAAATTGTTTTTGACATCAGAATTTTCTGTTTAGAGAGATTGGAGGCAAGAGTTAGGGTTCCCAACTTTCCATTGGATCATTTTTCTTCAATTCTTTCACAATTTCTTCCATAGATTAATTTAGATTCCATAGATTAGCTTAATTTTGAGTTTAATTTCAAGAATCAAGCAAGGATTGGATTGGGCTTTGGATTTATTGCTTTGTTTCTTCATCTATTGGTAATATCTTTTATATTTTGCAAGATTTTCTATCTAATTGGTATGAGCTTTGTCTATTTCTTGTTTATTTCCTTTAATTTGTTGTTATTAGCCATGGGCTAATCATTTCATGCTTTGGGTGTTTGAATTATGATGGAGATTGATGTATTTGTGTTTTGATTAACTTGAATTTTATATGGATTTGGTGATATGATTCACTTGATGTGTTTATCTTGATTTAATTGATTCATTTAATTGATTAATCCATGATTGATGATTACATGTTGCAACTAGGGTTGGGTATGTGGTTAATTGGTCATGTGAAGAAAGATTAGGTGATTTATTAGATTTAATTAGTAGTTTATTGACCCGAGAGGGGATATATTGCTTGGAATTACCATCAAATGACATTAGATATTTTAAATTAATTATTGGGGTGTTTAGTGAAGGGGGAAACTAGGGACGGTATCTGTGCGAACCTCCTATCGTTCACTATCCTAGGTGTCATTTATAGTTAATTAGGTGCTAGTTAACTAGAATTGATCACCCAAGCCTCAAAAGGAATTTGTCTTCATTTGCTTAGTGGTAGCCCTTATCATCACCAATGAAACAACAAATGATAGGTAATTAGAGCACTTTTTGCAATGAAATACCAATGAAATTACCTAACTCTCGTTGCGATAACTCAATATTAACTCAAATCACAAAATCGAACTCACACACATACAAAATAAATATGTCTATTCAACTCTCGTTGCAACAAACAATCTACCCGTATAAATTATAAGAGTCCAACAAGCAATTGATCAAACAAACCCCATTAATATAATCATCTAACCTTCAATTAGGATAAACTCACAAAATCATACCACTAGCTAATCACCCACATAATTTCAAACACCCAAACACTCAAAATCTAGCCAACAATCATCATCACAAACAAATTCATAACAAAATAAAGACAATAAATCATAATCATTAAAATAAAACTAGTAAAATTAAATAAAGGATAGAAGTCACCTAAATATTCTCCAACAAAACTTCAATCTCAAACAAAGCTGGAACAATGGCAGAAATTAAACTAAAAAATATTTAAACCCTAACTAAGTGTGAGTGTGTGAAGAGGCGGATGAGAAAATAATCTCTCCCAGAAGGGAGTGAGTGTCGTCTCTTCTGCCTACGCTGCTTCTTTTCTATTCTCTTCTCAGAATGGGCCTAAAACACATTCTAATCACTTGGCCCAATTAATTCCTCATCCACGTGGCTGGATTCACCCAATTATATTCTGACTTTTGTAGATATGCTCGATCGAGCAAGCTTGCACTAGGAGTATTTGATCGAGCACAATTTTAAAAATGCTCTAGCAACTTTACCTTGAAGAAGAGCTCGATCGAGCAGCGTTACTCGATCAAGAGTTGGTCGAGCACGATCCAAAGAATTTCCGGTTCGTAAAATTCTTAAGGAAGCTCGAACGAGCATTGTTGCACGAATAGAAATGACAACTCTTTAAAAAGGAATAGCAACTCTTTTCCCTTCTTTCTGCGACTTTTCAAGCAAACATGTTTTCTTCTTCGCAGTGTGAGAGCAGGGCAGTGTGCTGCGAGGAGTTTGGCGACTTTCCGGCGAGAGGGTTTCTGAGGCGGTGCAGGGTTGCGAAGGCTTCGAACTCCGGCGTTAATGGCAGATTCCGGCGACGAGCGAGTGGGTTGCACTTGGGGCTCTTTGGCGGCAGGAGCTATCTTCAATTTCCGGCGACTTCGAATCTGCTGGTGGGAAACATTTTAGGCAATAGAGCAAGCTGTGCTAGTTGATTTCAACAGAGTGGCGAGAGGTGGTTGATTTTGGGTGTCTTGAAATGTGGGAGACATTAATGGAAGTATGTGGCCACGTCTTGCTCTTCCATTTCCATTATTTTCGGTCAACAGCTTTTAAAAGTGGGGCCATGTCAATTAAAATTCCATCTGAAGCTTTCCTCAAATCTTGACTTCAATCACATGCTTCCTTGCTTTTCTACTCAAGCATCCTGCACAATTCATTTACTCATTTAATAAGAATAATTCAATTGGGGCTAAATGCACACATGGGCCTTTCATATCCATGAGACGAACCATTCGAATTCATAATTCTGGGCCGCAAGTTTAACAAAAATATGTCCCAATTTACTCCTTTTTAACTTACCAATTTAATTTATTTCACAAAATTCTTTTAAGAGGTATTTTAGCTCAATAAATCACAATTTTTTACAAAAATAACTACTAAATACCCCTCTCACCAATTAAGCACAAATGGTCTAATTAATGCAACTAAATGCAAAAAATCGAATAAAATCATGTCATTTAAACACACAAATTTCAAGCAAAAATCACACTAATCACTATCCTAGGTGCCATTTATAGTTAATTAGGTGCTAGTTAACTAGAATTGATCACCCAAGCCTCAAAATGGATTGGTCTTCATTTGCTTAGTGGTAGTCCTTATCATCACCAATGAAATAGCAAAGGATATGTAATTAGAGCACGTTTTGCATTAGTTTAAGTCATAAGGATGACACCCGAAGCATATCTCTCACCTAGCACTTCAAATCGAAATTAGGATAATTTACTTGTTTTGTTGCTTGATATTTAAAATTGTTAGTTTAAAAACCGGATTAGTTGCTATAATGCTTATGCCAACACATGACATCGGGGCTCCATAGCTCTCTCTTGTCCTAGGTCGATAACTACTAGGTCGTTTTACTTGCATGCTACAATTGCCCATCCGCTTTTGGGTCAATTTGCTTTGAATTCTAAATCTTGTAAAAAGACGAAAAAGTCAAGTAGTTAAAATAAAGCGTCAGCTGACCACCGTAGAAGAACAGTTCCAAACAAATCTGAAGATGAAAGAGGATTCACAATGAAGAATTACAACTGAAGATTGATGAGCTATCAGTTCCAAGTGCAACGCAAGTGTATTCTGACCAACAGAACCTGGACCTAGTTGATGCATATGAAAAGGTACATCATCTAGAAAGAGAGAATGAAGACTTGAAGAAGATGAATGAGTACATGAAGAAAGTGATTGCTGAAAATGTGCAATGCAATGAGGTGGACAGGAAAGCATGAGAGCAACATGGGCGGATGGAGGAGCTTGGAGAATTGAAGAAACAGCAGCCTGTAGAATATGTTAGTACTAGAGGAAAAGAGAAGGAAGAAATTGAGGTCGAGATTCAAGCAAACAAAGGAGGAAAAGAGAATGAAGAAATTGGTACCTGTCAGACTGATTTGTAGATTCATAGAGGTGCAGCCGGAAAAATAGATAAGGACGTTGTGGAGGTTGTTAATTTGGAGTGTGAACCATTACAACATTGTGAAGATAAAAAGAAATCTGAGCTAACACCATGTCCAAAGGATAGCAAGCAGTCAAAGATTCCAGAGCCAAGCACCATGGTTAAGAGGATCAAAGGACGTACTGAAGATGACGATAGGAAGTGTGTGAATCTGACTCCAAAGCTTCCAAAGCCTGAACTGACAGATATACATGAAGGAGTGGTGTGCATTGAAGACCATGATGTTGGAGATTTACCAAGTAGAAGGATTGTGCAAAAGAAGACCGTTCATAGCTTGGATAAAACTTGTAATGCTATGAAAAAAATGTCTAAGGAGGAGGTGGATTATTTTGAGGGACTACTACGCACACGTGGACCTGGGTACATGACTTTACATATTCCTTGTACTTAGAATATCTAAATATTGGTTTTAAAAAAATAATTATGTTTATTTTACTTTCAAGGCATTTGATTTGGGATGACGATCAACCTCTGGCTGTTATAACTCTTCAGTCCATTATTGATCTTCTACATCACAACAGATTGTCAGATGCTGTAAGTTATACAAATTAAAAAAAAATCATGAGGTCATTATTGTATTGGGGGTATTAAATTATGAGTTGTTTTTATATTAGATTATAGATGGATGGTCAGATCTTGTTCAAGAAGCGTATCGAGAGGAGGTGTCATCTTCAAAATATGTACAAATTTTTACAGCCAGCTGTTGGGTATGCTAAAATGAAATTATTTCTCGTTAATTAGGTGGCCATTACTATATTTGGTTATAATGGTTAATACTTTTTAAATTGGAAATGTGCTCAAAACTAGGGGTTGATTAAAGATGGTGGGGTTAACAACTGTGGTGCCTTGCACTCGTGGATTGATAGTCGGCTAGAAGAGTCAATAAACAAGGACATTTTGCTTTTTCCAATCTTGGCTGGTGCTGGAAGTTCACGGTTAAGAGATTTGGGGGATCATTGGGCGCTCTTGAAGTTTAATGTGCTGAAGTGTGAATGGAAATTCTACAACTCAATACGGCCCCAAGGGAGTGGGGTAGTGGATCATCATTTGAAACAAGTTTAGTTGTGGTAATATACTTGACAAATCACATTCTGTAAAAATATAATAGTTGTTTATTTATATTCTTTGTATATTTTACAACACTTTTCTTGTAAAAAAAAACAGGTTAGACATGTTGACAGCAAGCTGCGTGAGATATACAAGAGATGCAGGCCTAGCAGTTGTTTCTTGAAAACTGCATTAGTGGAACCTGAATCTGAGGATTGTCTTCAGCAAATGCCTTCAACAGTTGATTGTGGGGTTATAGTGTGCTATCACATTGAGAAGACATTAACTGGTAAGCCATCTCGAAAGGGGGAATACAATGAGATATTAGCTCGGAATTATCGTGCACGTATGGTAAAGTGGTTTGTTGATCCGAGAAATGCGAAGCCATAGAATTTTCTATGTGTGTTTTTGAATCAGAAACTTTGATACTGATTTTTTGTGCATTTTATTAGATACCATTCTTTTTTGCCTTAGATGGTTGGCCTTGAAAAAGGTCTTTTGTAAATGTTATCTAACTGTTTTTTGCACAGATAACAAGCCTTACAGCATTACTTGTGAAAACAATGAATTGTGATGAATGGTACTTATTTTAGTGTTAAAACGTATATATATTAAGCTCATATTTTTTTTTTTTGGGGGGGGGGGGGGCGTCCCTGTTGATTAGCTCCATTACTAAGGTAACTAATCCATGTTAAAAGTAGATTTTTATTGTTCGTGTGCAATGGGGCTGACACATTGAGGTGTTGTGCAATTTGGGCCTGCAACTGATAGGCTGTGCAATTTGAGCCCACATTCAGATCTTATTTATTTCTCCAGCAAATTTTCTTATTTATTTGTTATGTTATTATAAATGAATTATCGTATTGAAAAAATGAATACAAATTGTTTTTAAATATTTTAAGTAATTTTTTATTTTCTCAAGAGTTGGGTAAAAAATTTCTTAAACATGACCATCTTTGGCTCTTTCCATTGCCCCTTGAATTTGGCTGCAAGAATCGTCGGAACATCCATTTGTTAACCAGAAATTTTTTTGTTTGAACAAGATGAAGTATGAAAGAGCGATACAAACTAAATTTTGAAATTTCAAAATCAGATGAAGGGTATTACCTGGGAGAATTCTTTGTCCGACGGATTTTGATGGAAATGGGGTATTATCCGCCATTTTTGGGGAATAACAGACTATGGGGTGTGTAGGTATGGGTATGTGGGGTGGGTGGTTACACGGTTGAGGTGGGGTATGAAAAAGGTGTGAGACCAATTGACCATTTTGTATTAGTTATTGACTATTTTGGTATTCTTAAAAAATGTATGACTAAACTTAAATATCAAGGGTATTACATGACCAAAATGTAAATAATCCTATTAATTTCACTTTAATTAATATTGTAAATTGTAATTATAATTATAATCTTAAAAAAGGAAAAACAATCCGCTGCATTAGCTACCACCCCTCTAATTGAGGCATTCTCCTTCTACGCCCATTGGCTTGCATTCTTTCCTTGCAAACTCTGTTCTTCAAGAATTATTTTTTCCTTGCGAAAAATTCTTGATTTAATGTGGAGCACTTGTTGATGCATAACCAGATTTCTCTCTCTTCTTCTCTTTAATGATCTGTGTTTTCTCCATAACCAGGTTTCACATCTCTCTCTCTCTGTTTTTTAAGTATAATTTCATATGGGATATCGTTTGTGTCATTGAATTTGGTAGTTAAATATGCTCTTATGATAGTCTTGATTGACTTCTGAAATCGAGTAGCATAAATCTGAGAAAATGCACCATTTTTCGTAATCGACGATCGACATTTGCTTATCAACTTTGTGTTCGATTTAATGCCTCTGAGACTATACTTCGGGTTTAGAGCTGAACTTGTGCTCCAGGGCTTGTATACATTTTTCTACATTTGTATCATGGCAATTGATGGCCATTGATCATATATCCATGTGATCCGATGGCTGTAGATTGATTAGGAGTGCTCCAACAATTTCCAATGCTAGTGCTTCTTTGTTTTAAGATGTCTTGTCTAGTGTTCAAACCATGCCAATGTTGAATTTGTGTCTCCAATGAAGATGTAATATTGGTGTTTATACACTAAAAATAATAAATGGATATGGATAGTTGAAGCTCGGTTGGAAGGTTGATCAATGCCTTTTGACGCCATAGGTTTCTTGTTTTGTTTAATTCATACAATCAATACCAAATGTTGGATTATGGAGTCTGATCGACTGCATATCATCCAAGGATCAACATCAAACATGTTGGTACTCATTGAATTTCGAAATTTTTTTAGGAAAATGTCCTTCATGGAGTCATGGTCTTCCAGGGCAACCTATGATTTTCGCTTATTTTATCGACAAGTGACTCTTATAATTTTATCGGTTATCATGGTGCATAAATTAAAGAAGTAAATACATATTTCTCAAATTTGTATTGCAGTTGCAGAGATGGATTTAACACTAGCAAGCTTGAATTCTGATTCTGAGAACTTTGTGAAGCAATTCTACGTCCCCAGCTACATCCTTGTTGCAGATGAAAAGGCTGACGAACATTTGCCTGATATTCCCGAATCTCCTGTTTTGGTATTTATCAATTCCAAAAGTGGTGGTCAGTTAGGCGGCGATCTTCTTATCACTTATCGATCAATCCTGAATAAATACCAGGTGTGTAGAACTAGAACGGAGTTTTAGTTACTGTGCTTTCTTTATAAAGACAGCTTCTTTACTTGCATTGATCATATGATTTTCAGGTTTTTGATTTAGGAGAAGAAAGCCCCGATAGTGTGCTACGAAGGGTTTTTCTTAATCTCGAAAGGCTCAAGAAAAATGGTGATGATTTCGCTACTAAACTAGAGAAGAAGTTGAGAATAATAGTGAGTTTTGTTATGGAAAAATAGTTCTTTGGTTATTGTCGTGACTATTGAAATATGGTTTAAGAAATTTATATTTTTCGTGAGAACATCGAATATTCTGTTATGTACAGGTTGCTGGTGGAGACGGTACTGCTGGATGGCTTCTCGGAGTGGTCTCGGATTTGAAATTGTCTCAGCCGCCTCCCATTGCCACTGTACCTTTGGGAACTGGAAATAATCTCCCATTTGCATTTGGTTGGGTAAGACAAACTTGTAAATTTGTTCACTATTTGATATACCAAATTATATCTACATCATCACCAAATATCATCATCACTGTCTTTTAATTTCAGGGTAAGAAAAATCCTGGCACTGACCGTAATTCAGTCGTCTCATTCTTGGAGCAAGTTCAGAAAGCTAAAGAAATGGAGATAGACAGGTAAATTTTGTTTTAACTTAGTTGAATAGTAAGGCTTTTGTCATCTATTCCAACTTTGTATTTTCTTCTAGTTGGCACATTCTCATGCGGATGAAAGCACGGAAAGAAGACGCGTGTGAACCTCTTGCTCCTCTGGAGTTGCCACATTCGTTGCATGCATTTCATCGTGTTTCTCCATCAAGTGAGCACAATGTGGTAAGGAAACATTTCTTTGCCTCCAGATTCGTTGAGTATGTATTGTAATTCTTGATTGTTTGCAACAAAATCCTAGTAGCCTTGTCTACTTTCTAACTACAAACCTAAATTTGCAGGAAGGTAATGTGTTTTTATGTCTTTGCTCCTCTGTTTTATGCTCTAATATGAGAATGTTTCAGGATGGTTACGACACATTTCGTGGCGGATTTTGGAACTATTTTAGCATGGGTAAGTTGTTACCATATGTCCAAATGGACCTATATCTCTATGCATTAAAGCTAGCAAGCATTTTGTATAAAAACCAATTCCATTTTCATTCTTTCTTCATGTCAACTAGTTCTGAACACAATAATTTTCATTTCATCTGTTTCTCTTATTCAGGAATGGATGCACAAGTGTCTTACGCATTCCACTCCGAGCGCAAACTTAATCCTGAAAAATTCAAAAACCAGCTCGTTAATCAGGTATAATCTTGCAGTCTCTAAATCTGTATGATCTTCCATTTTTGTAAATCCAATCTACATTTTTTATATTGTATTCCTTAAAATAGAGTGAATTCTGTTTCTGTTAGTGAGAGATGTTTCTTTCTTGCATCATAGAGTACATATGCAAAGCTTGGATGCACGCAAGGATGGTTTTTTGCTTCACTCGTTCACCCTTCTTCAAGGTATTTTTCATCCCGTATTCCACTACCATCTCGTTCGTGATGATAAATGCATTTTTTACGCGACAAAAATATTTGTGTTGCAGGAATATTGCCCAACTTTGTAAAGTTAAGATCATGAGAAGGCATGGTGATTGGCAAGACCTCCCCATACCTCCCAGGTACAACACTCATTTTGTGTTATAAGAAATCGAAATTAAATAAGCTTGTGCTCTTACGGTCTTCCTGACCAGGTCTGAATTCTGCGTGCATTATAGCTTTTGGACTTACAGAACGAATGCATGATCTTTTTCATCAAAAGCTACTTCAAATAGCTCTTAAATTTGAGACAAAAGTAGTGTTAATATGTCCTTTTCTGAACTTGCAGCATCAGGTCTATAGTATGCCTCAACTTACCAAGCTTTTCTGGAGGACTTAATCCTTGGGGAACTCCGAATATCAAGAAACGACGCGATGTGAGTATTCTTTCTTTCCTCGTTTCATCACCGGAGAATATTTTTTCATGCTTGATACTTGATGAACAGAGAGACTTGACTCCGCCTTTCGTAGACGACGGATTACTTGAGGTTGTGGGGTTTAAAGATGCTTGGCATGGACTAGTTTTACTTGCTCCAAATGGACATGGGACGCGTCTTGCACAGGTTCACCTTGATTTTACATATGTTTATGTTAGTTGATGTTTGTGTTGGGTTTTAAAAATAAGGTTTTGAATTTGCAAATCCTAATCTGGTTCTACCTCAGATTTCCAGTTTTATAGAACCATCACTAGAACACCTGTAAACCAACTCGAGTCAAGTTGAAATTGAACGGAAAAGGTTACAAGTATATGGATTGAATTGAACTTGAACGAGTTTTAATCGATTTAGGTCACAGAGGGGTCGCTTTGACAAACCCCGACCATCGTTCAAAAGTACACATCTATACCAAATCGTAAGATGATCATATATCGATAAAACGTGAATAGCTTGCTAAATTAACGGACAGACAAACCAAGTTTAGCAATTTGAAGTGGGATAGTTCAAGTGACAAGAGCACCACTGCCTAGGTGGTGTAATAATAAATTCTAAACTGAATGTGGTCAGCTCTAACCTAATAGAGAGATGAGGCTAATATGGTGTTTCATTTCATGCAGGCACATCGTATCCGATTTGAGTTCCATAAAGGAGCAGCAGAAGAGACATACATGAGAATTGATGGGGAGCCATGGAAACAACCTCTTCCAACCGATGATGACACAGTCGTCGTAGAAATTTCTCATCTTGGCCAAGTTAAGATGCTTGCAACCCATGACTGTAAATCCAAAAGTTATTTAGACCCCACATCTCCAATGGCTCACGATGACGATAGGGATAGCGACAAGGAAGACGAGTCTGTTGGAGAAGAGTGGCGGAAATTTGGAGCGGCAGAAACTTTCAGGATTCCAGATGAGGTTGACATATCTCATCTCAGTTAATTCCAGCTGTTTTTTTTTTTCTTTTTTTCTTATCATTAATTCACAGATGAACTCTACATCTGGATACACATTGAATTACTTATACAGTGTAGTTAAACAGAGCATCAATATTCATTAGCAAATTGATTCTCCATCCCAGTAGAAAATGCTTGTGAAAATATAAAATTATAAGGTCAAATTTCTTTTCTGACTAAATAATGGTGTTTTACAAAAGTAATTAGTCTATAAATAAACATCAATATTGCTCTTAGCAAGAATTTGTAACATTATATCCGCTGATATGTAGTATAATGTCAAAGATGTTCAGAAAGGCAATAGGAAATGAACATTACTGCCGAGTGGATAGGTATGCTCATGAGAATTTCGCGACAGCCTCGTTGGCTTTCTGAGATGCTCTTTCTTCCTTCTTCTTCTTTTCTCTGAAATTTGAAAATGGAGAAAGTAACTTACAACGTGAAGTTCAAGAAACTAAAACTCAGTGCAAGATGTTGTTATAGCACAGAAGAAACTAACCTGTCAACATATTCCTTTAACAGCTCTTTCGCTTGAACCAGCTTCGAAAGCAGCATACGGTAGACATCTAGGTCTCGATCAACACTTTTCTTGTTTACATTCAGAGCTGCACAAAGCTGTTGTGCCATCAGAAAAGAAAATTAGCAAGAAACAAACAAGAAATGTCTGTCTGATACTATAAGAATGTGATGATCAAACAAGAATTTTGTATGTAAAGCATAGATTAATGTGATGATAATAAAAAACTAGAACAGTTTTGATTGTAGCTAACAACATTTAGATGGGATTGGATTTACCTTATCTAAAATGGTTGGCTCAGTGGCACTTGATAACTCGAGCAAACGGAAGAGACCAACTGCAAAGAAACGGCTATAGCTGAAACTCTTTTTGTTCCCTGCTCTTTCAGAAATGTCCTTTAAAACGTCTTCAACTTCTCCATCTCTAGATGCAAAATCAACTAAAGAACTAGGTGATTGAGTTTTGGCCCATTCTTCTAACTTCTGTGCATCAGCCCTGTAACAGACAAGTTAAAAATGCACATGACCTTACTATCTTACAGAGAATATCTAGACCATATATCAAATCTAATATAATCAGAATCAAAATTTAGAGAACACTATGATATGAGACGTGCCTATATTGAGCAGGATCCTCATTTAGAGCTGTGATATAAGCTTTGAAAATGGCATCTCGATCCTCTTCGCTTGGGTATCCGTCCATAAGTTGATCGTACACAGTAACGAAACCAAGACCAAACACAGGGTCATAACGATATGACGTCTTGTACCTCATCAGATGCTGTTGTACAATAAGTTCTTGTAATACTGTATTGTATATACTAGGAATTGGCCTCTTATATGCATTCAAGAAATTCGACTTTGTCTGAGATACAGTAGGAACATCTGAATGCAATTAAACACAGAAAATTCAGAATCTGTCTTTTGCAACTTAGATTTACATTTATTTTCATCTCATACTCCAACTTCTGATTCAGTCAAAAATCACATTTTATGTCAAACACTATAAATTTTTACTAAAAAGTGATTTATCTCTAATCCCAGTCATTTTTCAAAAGAAAGGTCAATTGCAAACACTCCCTTAACCACATTCTAACAATGTCACTCCAACTCTACATGTAATTCATCTCATCCTAACATTGAACCCAATTATCTAAAATCCCTAGTTTTCGACGAATTAAATTGTCATTTCTGCATAAACTAATTGAATCTTCATATATAACAAACCAAAATCACTCATTCTCTTCCAGCAAAGTATACATGGGGGAGAAATCGGACAATCTCTGTCACCTTGACTATTCCTTCCAATTTATTAGCAAACACATTCATCAATTAAAATTAAAAAAACCACCATTATAGTCTACTCAACCTAAAAAGTAATCTGATCTGATGCTCCAAAAATTTCAAATTATCTTTACATTTTCTATAAATGCAGTAGAACAATGAAATAAACTCTGCCAAAGTTCATCACCAAATTCCAGCAGAAAAAAAGAAATCGAAACAGAAGCTTGCCTATGTCATTGCTCATGCAATTAACCACCATGCGAGTGGAGCTCGATGCTCGAAAGCTACAGGAGTTGTGCGACACCTTACTGCGGAGCTTAAAAGCATCCAAATTTGATGCCGTATAAATTCGTGCTGAGGAACTCCGGTCCGGTGATTGAACTAGCCCGGCGAAAGAAACAGAAGTTACGGCCGCCATTATTGGAATTCAAAATAAGATTTTCAGGTGCAATAAGATTTTCAGGTGCCATTTAGTTTTTGGGGGGAGGGAGAGAAAAGGAATAAAATATGAGAGGAGCGGATTTAAGAGATTATCCACTTCTCTTTTTCTTTTTTCTATTTAATTTAGGTTAAAAATTCAGCAATTAATTGACACGCAAGCTCTTTCATTTTACTTCCATGCCAACTATAATATTATCTTCGTCATACTATAAGTTGTTTGTTGCTTTTGAGCATAAAACTTAAGGTAAAAGTGAAAAAGTATAAGTGATGTGATGGAAAAAGTAAAAAATTATGAGTGATGTGATGAAAAAAGTGAAAAAATATAACTGATGTGATGAAGAAAAGTGAAAAAGTAAGTAAATAGTGTAAACAATATTGAAAATAATAATAAAGAAGTGATTAGTAATTTCCAAAAAAAATAAAAAAACAATGAGCAACATATAGTGAGACGGACAAAAATGGAAATATTAGCAATTTACAGTAGGACGGAGGGAGTATTTTTTTTTTTATAAAAATAGTGAGAGATTGTATTAAAGTACATATTTATTGTTATTTTTATTTATTTTAAGTGTCAATTAATTTTAAATTGTTTATTTTGATTAAATATTGCCATTTGCAAGGATGTGTAATACAATCTGAGACTTGTCCATATTATTTGTTTTCAATAAATTTCACTTCTGTTGGAGATTTTAACTCCACTTCTTCACAAATTACTCAAAATAGTCCCAACATCGATTACATCCATAATATCCCTACAAATGACGAAACTTTATCAAAATGAATATTTTAGGATTAATTAACATTTGAATATATGAGAAATATGATAATAAATGTAAACTTCATGCAATTTTCCACCACAGAACGGATTTGTATGTGATCTATAGGGAGGTGATACCTGTAGGGATAATAATGGGGCAGAGCGGATATCTTAAAACCCATGCCTGCCCCACGCTTCTGCCCCGCCGTCCTGCCCCATGCCCCATTGCAGGGCAGCACATCACGCCTCATGCATGTCTCTCGCGGGGCGGACCTGCCTCGCCCCATATTATATATATAGTTATATACTAAAATATAATATAATATATATTTTAGACAACTAAAAAATTATTTTAAAATAAAAATAATGCAAATAATTTATCTAAATATATTCAACAAAGGTAATTTAATTTTTTTTTAGATTAGAGTTACAGTAAATAAATAAAACTATAATTTTAAATTTATTGGATATATTATAAATTTAGGATATTAGTTTTATTGTATATATTATAAAATATTATATATTGGATGTATTTTATATATTAAAAAATATTATATACTCCCTACGTCCACAATAAATAGACTACATTTTTTGCACGTGGTTTAATGCAATATGTCGGAGGGTATTGTGAGCACCGTTCACGAATTTAAAAATTATTTATGAAAATACTATATGCATACTTTTCGTACATAATTTTTAAATTCGTGAACGGACCTCACAATACCATATAATACCCTCCGACATATTGAATTAAACCACGTGTAAAAAAGGTAGTCCAATTTTTATGGACAGAGGGAGTATTTATTTAATATATACTATGTGGCGGGGTGGGGCAGGACATTAAAAATGCAAACACATGCTTGCCCTGCCCCATATGCAGGGCGGAGCGGGGCTGCCCCAAATGGAGCAGGTCAGGGCGGACCGACTATGGGGCGGGTCATTTTGTCATCCCTAGATATTTGGTCGAATATTCCTCTTAGTGGAGCTTCTGGTGTCAGAAAAGATCTTCAATATCTTTATCCTTGATTTTCCCGCGAAACTTGGTTGCTTACGGTTCCTCCTGGATCGGCGAGGTAGAACCCCTACATTGTTTCTCGGAGTATATGTTCCTCAAGCAGTAAAGTCGGTGCCGAACTTGAAAATTCTAGACTTGCTTGGTTGACTTCTATGACTCTATCTTGCTCGTGTCCAACCAAGATATCCTTCTCAGACTGGTCTGTTCTTGGTCGTGGCTTGGTCCCGGTCTCTGGCTGTGGCTCCAGCTATGGTATGTGCACTCTAATGAGCTAACAATGGTTGTTGGCTTGGGGTCCAAAGCCCAATCGAAATCGTGTCACAACACATTTTAATCGGGAGTTGTAAATTAAGATGTTAAAGAAACAAATTTTAAAGACTTATCTTAAAGAAATTATAATTATTAATTTTAAAGTATAAATTTAAGATAAATTTGAAAGATATAAGACTCCTAAAATAAAGTCAAGTAATTAAATTTAAGTGCTAAATAAATATTTGAGCACCCCACTTGAATTTTATATGTTTCTCAAATTTTAGGTGTGTCTACACTACATGAGAAAAAACACTCTTGATTATTTTTAAAGTCTACGCTTGCACCACTAATAACGGTCTGGAGACCACGTGTGTGTGCCCGAGAGAAAACAAAATGTATAAATAGCCTCCAAGAGAGAGCATGGATAAAAATAACTTGTATACAAATTACTCAGTATAATTTTGCTCTCAAAGTAATGAAGAATATATACATTCAAGTCCTAAATCTTGCAACATAAGGTCTAGGCAAACCTCGTGTCATTTATAGCTCTATTTGATATTGATTCACCATTCCTAGTTATGAGTTATCAACTTTTAATTCTGGGAACAATTGGCGCCGTCTGTGAGAAACTTTCACAAAAATATCCACGATCCACTCTCAAATAATCCAGAGACAATTTTGCAGCCAGAAAAAATAGAGAGGCAAAATTCTAAAGCATCCTCCTTTCGAAAGGCCACCACTCCGATGGCCACTCCACCGGCTCTATTAGGGGTTCCACCAATGAATCGAGCTCCAGTTGAGGAGAAAGCCGCTCAGTCGATCAAGAACCTGCAAGCCATTCCCACCGTTTGTACCAGAGAGCTCCAATCTATTCCGATTCAGGAATTTGAGTCTCTTGAAGAGTATGAGTTGGTTATGGAGAATACAAGCGGAAAGCAAATAAGCTAAGGGAAATTGTTGGTCCCTTAAACAGGTTTATGAAAGAAGGTTTTACAAGTCTAGAAGGATGGAGGGTTGAATAGACTTGTTAGAGCACCTAAAACTTTTTGAATTTAGGCCTTTTATAAAATTAGCAGACTTCCCTAAGGTCTTCTGATTTTCAAACCAACAGAAAACCTGTTGAGTGCGCTGTGTCTATTCGTGCAGAAACATTTTAAAATAAATCATTTTTAAATGATTGTGTGCAAGCAATATAAAATAAATAAATAAGAACATGAGACACGAGATTTATAGTGGTTCCGACTTCAGAGTATGTCCTACATCCACTCTTCACAATTCAAGTTCCATTATCTCTCTTAATTTCGAACTAGAGAGAAAACTCTCTTACAATAGTTAGTGCAAGCATTGCAACTAACTTAAAGGCTTCTCTAAAACCTTACAACTGATGGACATTTAAGTGACATCGTTTTTGTTTAGTTAAAATCACGTAAAAAGTTATTTGAAATCTTCTCTTGAACTCCTATTTATAGGGATTGAATAATAGCCGTTGGAGTTGACTAAAATTCAAATCTCCTATAAATCTAGAATTAATCAATTAGAGTGATTGATTAATTATGGTCTTGATCTCCAGAGTCTTCTTTCCTTGAATGGACTGATCTTCAATCCAAGTTTGTCCCCTTGATTGATTGTCTTCATTTCCAGAAATCTTGTAGCCGTTATCTGGATTTGACCCCTTGACTTGATTTGCTTCAGATAGAATGAATCCTTAGAAACAACAGCTCAGACGTCCTCACCTGATCTTGGCAGACCTCAGCTGATCTGGCCGGACAACAGATGATCTTGCGTAGCTTGTCCTCATCTGACTGCATACGGCTCTTCAGCTGGTCTTCAGACTTCAGCTAGGTTCTTCTTCATTTATCTTTGAGTTCAGCTTCATCTTCAATATGTCAGCTGACTTGGTCTTTTGTCTTCAAGGAATTGGCTAAGTCTTCAAGCTTAGCTGATCTTTTTCTCCACGAACATCTTTGGATCTTCAAGGCTGCAGGGTTCCCCCTTACGCTAACCTATCTAATCATAGTCTACTAATCAGTTGACTAACAGGTTCAGCTGGTCCTATTACCAGCTGAGTTATTTTTCATATCATCAAAATATTAACAGAATATCCTAACAGCAACTCAAAACTCTTCCCTCCCCCCGAGATGAAAGTATAGCTTCTAAAAGTGCAATGCTCACAAGCGACAGGGGGAGAGTTTCCAAGGCCCAAGCCCCACACGATCGCGATCAGTCTTCAATCGTCTTGGGAATGGAGACTCCAAGAGATCACCCTCCTGGACAACAGATTGGAAAATCCCTGATGTGTCCTCAGTTTCAGAGTACTTGACAAGATCATCGAATTATTTGGCATTGCGGTCACTGTCAGTGCAGGGCAGACTCCATGGGAATTCTGTGCGAAATAACCTGAGTTTCGAGCATAGCGCTTTGTTGGATGTGATAGCCCCAAGAATTCAGCCCATGATCAGTGGGTCTGAGGGTTCGTCCATATTACTCTTACAACGACCTAGTGCAAGGGGTCCCTCACTTTTCGGCTGCAGGAGGCAGCCAACAAACCCTCATAGCTGCATTACAAAAGAGGCTAGAGGAGGTAAAAGGAAATGTGGAGGCCAAGGGTAATTTCCCAGGAAAATCAGCATTGATAACTAGACTTTAGCCATGGAGCTAGAGTGCCTTTGTTTAGACGAAGATTGTTCCCCTGCAGGCTCCCTTATACAAAGGAAGAAATGGATCCAGAAACATATCTCTCCAAATTTTGAATATATATAATAGAGCGTGGAGCTTCCGATGCAACAAAATATCATCAGTTGCCCTTTACTTTGGGCGAATTAGCCCACAAATGGTACGTAAACCTCCCGTCCTAATTGATCTACAGTTTCTCCGAGCTAGGGAAGAAATTCATGTCTTAATTCGTGGCCGAAATCAACTAGCCCGAGAGCCTTCATAAGCTCATGCAAGTTAGACAATAAGGACGAGATGAATGAGTAGTAGGTGGATCGGATCGACGAGATTATCCATGGGAGGAGCCAGTCAGCGATGAATGCACCTTGTACTCTATTCTAGGTGGATTTAGGGGAGATTCTGCCATGCTCTGGAGTCTAACCAAAGATTTCCCCACAACCTATACCGAGTGTCGCAGAAGAGCTGAAGAGCTCATCAATCTACATAAGTTGCTGGCTCAAAGATTGGGGAAATGAAAGACGATGCAGAAAAGCCCAAAGAACCTACTCCGAGGAAGAAGTGTGAGGGCTGAACTGCAAAGATCCCGGGAACCTTCAAGCGGTTCTACTTAGAAGTTGATGTCATCATCCTTGAAAAACTGAATCAAATCCCATCGTTCATCTTCAATGCGATCAAAGCCAAGGATCTGCTTGAGGTACCCCACCCATTATGCCAAGTTCCCCACCGGCCTAATGATAGGAGGTTTTGCACCTATCACGATAGCCTCGACCATGATACAAGCCGATGTTGTGATCTCCAAAGACAGCTTTGAAAGCTATTTGAGAAAAGGAAGCTCAATGAATATGTGAACATGCCGACACCGAGGGAGAATCGAGAGGAGGAGCCAGCCCATTAAGGCGAGAAAGAGGAAATCGAACCCAGCAGTGCCAAATGGCAAATATTACCCAGCTCGGCGATTAAGATGATGATGATCTGTTGGAAGAGGTCCTCCACATTAATGCCCGTGGGGCAAGTGACACGTTTCAACCAAGGGGAACCTTGGGCAGTCTCACCCCAGCAATCACATCCTCCCGTGGGAAGAGAAAGACCGAGTTATGAGCACTCAACAAGGTTAATCTCGTTGTACTCCCCGAGCTCACCATTTCTAAAAGTTATGTGATCTCATTCTCCAACGAGAATCGAGAGGGAATTCTATGCCCCAAGAATGACTCCCTGGTGATCTCAGCCCGGATCTTAGAGATGTAGGTTGACTGTATCCTGGTTGACAATGATTGCATTATCAACATCATCTTTAAGGTTGTCCTCGATCAAATGGGCAGCTAGCCAGCTACATCAAGCCGTATGAGATGGTTCTGAAATAATTTGGTTGCACAACGTCAACCCATATAGGAGAATAAAGCTCACTGTCGAGCTAATATGTTGCATGAATGGTAAGATTAGGATAACTAGGCTAATCGACTTCGTAATCGTATATCAGCCAAACATGTGACGCGAGGGTGTGAGTGTAATTAATATTAGTTTTTTTCTTTGAAATTTTTTATTAAAATAAGATCTACATCGAATATTATCGTAACCCTCTAGTGTAATTATTCGGCCCGCGATCCCTGAATAATTTGCAGCTGCTCATCAGTCGCCCCAATAAAAACGAACTGACTTTTCCAACTTTTTACTTTGTTGAGCACTCTTTCGATCAATTTTATTTATGGGCGAGCTTTAAGGCAGTACTAGGCTTCTCCATCGTTCGAGCATGATTAGATGTCATGACTTGATTAATCTCGATGGCAGTGATCTTTGTTCCAGTATCCCTCGAGGTGGAGGAGAGTTATCATGCCCAGTAAGTTTCTCTATCCGTTTGGAGCAATCTGGGTAAATGTGAGGTTCACGTCCTGAAGAAACCCTTCTATCATTGGATGTAAAGATAATGTTAACCCTGCCTTGATGGTGTCCAAGTTTTTGGCAATGCATTCCGGTGGAGGATGATCAGCTCGCTTATTCTTGGTTGGGGCGTATAAAAATAAATGTCCAGGGGAATTTTGTACTCCTTCCTAATTGCGGGCAAGCCCTCCTTAGTTATCATGTTTTGGACTTCACAAGTCATATGCTTCCTCGCCACTAGAGCCATAAAGGGGCGAGCAAGTCTAGAAAACTGAGTCTGATAGCGAGCAACATAACTATCTCAATCTTCCTCGCAGGCAACAACTATCGTACCTAACATACTATTGCATTGATTAGACTACTCCCTACTTTTACAAGATACAGAATTTGAAATCAATCCCTAATATCTCTTGAAAGATTTCATCGTAATAATTTAAAAGGGGTGCAAAAAGCACCTTTTTGTGTGGGCACCTTTTACGTTTGTACCAACAAATATACAAGTGTACTATTGAATAGATGATTGCACCATATATATTACTGTTAAATGGATGCCCATTTATTGCACTGTCAAAAGGTACAATGATGTGACATGTGCTACATTGACACCTAACATTTTACTGTATCAATCACATCATAATTATTTTGATTTGTTTTTTACTTTTTTGTTGACATGATTTTCGATGATGTGTACTGCTCTATTTATGTACGTACTATTGAACTAATTAATGTACTTTAGGTGTTACTGTTTACTAATTTAAGAATTTTTCGGACGACCTCTCTTCCGGCGAGTCACATCTATATTTTTGTCTGTACTATAATGATTCTTATTGTACAACAGTATTTCTTATTGCACTAAATATTTGTGTGCTTGTACTATTGAATCCGAAAAAAACCCGATTAACGAGCAAAATAAGACAATAGTCATCACTAGTAACAAAAAAAAGATTCATAACTTTTCAACAATAAAAAACACATAAACATACACAAAAAAACCAACACATTTTGAAGTAAAAGTACACCAAATCCACTCAAGTCGAAGCCAAGAAAAAAATCCATAAATCAAAACCAAAAAACTGAAGCCAAGAACAAAAAATCGAACCTAAGGACAAAAACCCAAAAATCAAAATTAAGAACAAACTCTCATCTTTCCCTTCATCTGGTCCATCCCGAAAGCACTACTCACGACGGAGTTGGGACCCCTGAGCATGGCAATCAACAATTCTCTGTTGCAACCAAAGTACATGTTATTACATCACGAAGGGTGACATCAAACAACAATTAATCATGTTTAGAGGTTCATAATTATACCTTGTCAAAATCATCGCCGCCTAAATGAGTGTCCCCTGAGGTGGAGAGCACCTCAAAAACTCCATCTCCAACCTCAAGAACTGCGAAAATTGATATGGTAAAATATTCAGTAAAAATAAATGATAGAAATTGTTCATAGATTGCCTAAAAACCTGTTATTTAGGTAACTATCCCACAAGGTAAGATTATAGCAAAATGGTATGTACCTGAAACATCAAATGTACCACCTCCTAGGTCGAAAACTAAAATGGTTTCATTGTTCTTCTTTTCGAACCCATAAGACAAAGAAGCAGCTGTGGGTTCATTAATAATGCGAAGAACATCCAACCCAGCTATACGGCGGAGCTGGGACCCCTGAGCATGGTATTAAACATGAAAAGATTTGGGGTTTAATCTGTTTGAAAACAGAGGCTGCATAGTCGATATCTTGTATACAAACTTGTGCGCGAAATTTGCTAAATGGGAATGGGATTTGGTCAAGACCAGCCTTGATCATTAAACCATGAGCCTGAGAAGCTTCGGAGATTTGTTCGCATGATTATATAAGGGAAATGAGATTTTCGTGTTGATGATCTAATGATTGAATAAGGAAAACCATGAACCAAAGCCATTAATCGTTATTACTCTGCACATGGGCTACTCCGGCCCTTTCATCGCCGGCGAACCCCAGATCGAAGAACTCTGGCCCCATTTTTTCCCAACCAACAGACCGCCTCCCCACCCCCCACCGACGAGAATCAGATCAATTGAAATGGAGTCTGGCGGTGAGGCGACGGTTGTGTTTGGGCTGTTGTGGTGGATTTGTAGAGCTCTAGTGATTTACGAGATCGACGCGCCGCTGTCAACGACCGCCAATTCGAAACCACGGAAGCCAGCAGTCGCCGGAATAGCACCACCACACCGTCTAATCCATAAAGCACGCCGACAAAATCGTCTCCTCTGCTCCAGCTTCTCTCTCGCCGGAGACCACAACCCCCAATAACGGAAATGCGCAGCCCCAAAAAACCACCGCCTTCGTCGCCCCCAATGCTTCCCCTACGCCCACAGTCGGACGGCTCCCATCTCCACCACGGGATCCGTCGCCTGCATTCTTGAGAGAGAAGAGAGGGAGCGGATCCTCCGCTGGGCGCCCAAACCAGCAGAGAGTGCTGGGCAATGCTACGATGACGTTTTAATGAATTCCATAGTTATAAAATATAAAAATAATAATAGAAGTAATAGTAGTTACATGAATTGGAATTTTTTTTAAAAATAAAAATTGTGAATAATAATAATAACAATACTAATAATTATGTTTTTTAATGAAGCAGTTATATTTTTTTTAATTTTATGTTACACATGTAATTTTTTTAATACTTATTTCCCTTATAATTGTTTTTATTTTATTTATCTTTTATTTAAGAAAATTAATTTTTTTTATGTACTTCCTCTGTCCCAAATATTTATTTTCACTTTTAATTTTCGTCTGCCTTACAAATTTATTCTCGTTTTCTTTTTAAAAAATATTATTTTATTATCCCACTCATAAATAATTACTTTATTTTTTTAGTGAATCCCGCAGTTATAAAATATAAAAATAATAATAAGAGTAGTAGTAGTTACGAGAGTTTGAATTTTTTTTTTTTTTGTTGAATAAGTAAAAAATGTGAATAATAATAATAACAATACTAATAATAGGTGGAAAAAGTAGTTACGTGTGTTGGAAAAATCATTTGAATAAGTCAAAAATATGAATAATAATAATAATAAAGAAAATGAATTTTTTTTATGAAAATTAAAAATAATTATAAAAAAATTAAAAAAAATAGTAATTACCTATTTTGAGGGAATATGACTAAAGTGTTTAAAATAATAGGAGAAGTAGTAGTTACGTGAGTTGGATTTTTTTTTTTTTTGAATAAGTAAAAATTGTGAATAATAATAACAACAATACTAATAATAGGTGGTAGAGTAGTTACGTGAGTTGGAAAAAACATTTGAATAAGTCAAAAATAATAATAATAATTATAATAATAAAGAAAAGGATTTGACTGGTGAAAATTTTAAACACTTTAGTCATATTCCCTCAAAATAGGTAATTACCGTTTTTTAGATTTTTTAAATTTTTTATAATTATTTTTAATAAAGTTTTTTCCTTTTCTTTATTATTATTATTATTCATATTTTTTACTTATTCAAATATTTTTTCCAACTCACGTAACTAGTCTTCCACTTATTATTAGTATTGTTATTATTATTATTCACAATTTTTATTTATTAAAAAAATTCCAACTCACGTAACTACTATTACTCCTATTATTATTTTTATATTTTATAACTGTAGAATTCATTAAAACGTCATCGTAGCATTGCCCAACACTCTCTACTGGTTTGGGCGCCCAGCAGAGGATCCGCTCCCAGAAGAGAGGTTCCTTGAGAGTGAGAAATCAATTTAAAAATCAAATCCATTAATGAGGGAGATATGAGAGAGAAGAGGAAGATGTTAATTTTTTAGAGATACGAGATAGATATGAGAGAGAAGAGGGAAATATGATTAGAAGAATTGGTAAGATATTGTAGAGTGGCAATTTCACAATAAATAGGAAATAAAAGGTCCTTAGTTAAGATGATTAGACTCAGGTTTAATAAGTGGAGATTCAAGCGTCTTGATGTGATTAAGGGTAATTATTATTATCTCTAAATTCTATACTTTCTAAAAATAATAATTCTACAATTAATAAATAATATATTTATACTAATTTTGTTAAAGGAAATTACATTTATGTGCCTTCATCAAAAGTATTTACTAGAAGGATAGTTTAGTCATTTCATTATGTTTCTTATATTCATGTAAACCCTAGTTTGTAACCTATATAAATGGATCTCATACACAAATATAGTGGAATAATCTTCTGGCTTGGTACGCCCCCAGATGTAGTTTTTCAGACGAACTAGGTCAACAAATTATGTGTTCTTCATTCTTCATATTTATCGATTATCCTTAAACACGTTATCAGCACGAGTCTCTACGAGGAATAGGATTCACGAGAGGATTGCTCAAGCAGTTTCTGGAAGGAATCAGAATCAATTTTAATTATTTGTTGAAACCGTGAGTTTCCCTTTAAAATTAATCTAATAAAATTAATTACATGCTTAGGAATCCTGTCGTGTATGCTTCGATCATGTTTTGAGTATTTGCAACCATATGTTTTGAGTATCTGCGTAATGATTGAAGATATACACTGTATGCAATCAATATGTATTATCCATATTTAGTTCATGCCCAAATCATATGTTTATTACACCTGCAAACCTATGCTTACGATCGGTATGCTTTTTAACAAAATTGTGCTTATGTATTTCTGTTCGTATGCCATATTCTGATTATATGTGCTTTTGTATATGAAGCCTGAATAACAAAACTTGATACTAAAAATCGATCGTTTTAATCTCCAAAATTGTTCTTAATCAAACAAAACCCCCAATTTTTTGTGAAAGGTTTTTCAAAACAAAATCTCTGATATTTTCTACAATCATACTCTTCTGACTTTTTTTATCAAAAACCCAGAATAAATCTTGGGGATTCTTTTGAAAAACAAGTTTTTCAATCGATTTCTAAAAACCAACCGGATTTTTTGAAACAAAATTGCTGCAAATTTTTTTTTCTCAAATTCGAAAACCTGAAGACCTTTTTCTTCAGAATCAGAAACTACAAAAATCGATATCAGAAACATGATTTTCTTCATATATCGGAAACTAAAAATTGACACGAAATCGCGATACCTACTAGACTGCCGACGGAACGGCGATGGCAACACGTCGTTCTCTTGTTCGTGACAATGCCGTGACGCCGCAACGGTGGTGATTGCTCGCGCCCAAGGCGGCGGCTATTCGCGCCCGCAGCGGTAGCTGCTCCAGCCAGCGGTGGCGCCGGAAATGCGTCGTTTGGGCGAACATCGATGGCGGGCCTGTGAGCCGTGTCGAGCCACGACGGTGTAACCCATCACTACGGCTGGTACGAATATTTTGGCGCACGGATGCACGAATACCGACCTTTTAGTTTTTCTTCCGTAAAATAAGAATTTTGAAAACAACTATCTGAACCCAGGAAACCCTTACCTTTTTCAGGTTTTCTCCGTTTTTGTATGTGAACAAAACGGAAAACCCCTTTAAGTTTTTAATTGGTTTGGGTCATTTTGTTATTTGGGCTCTTGTTATAATTGATTTGGGCGGTACCACTTGGTCTTTAATTATAATACTTAGGCCAGTTTCTATACTCTCAAAAATTAATTGATTTTTTTTAGAAAACTATTTGTTTATATCTTATATGTTCATGATAAAGAATATTCATGAATAATAAAAATATGTAATAAATAATTGTGATAAAGTATTTTCACAAAGCATCGAAAAAAATTATATATATTTGACCCATGGTCTCACAATCTAACTCAAAACTATTATTCTTTAAATAAAAAGTAATTTATTACCATATTGCTATGCTTGCATATTTAGTAAATAATATTCTTCCTTGTACTATAATAAATGGTTGAACGTACTCAACCTGATTATACTATATTGGACTCTAAAGGAATTGAGTGTCATTCTCTCATTTTCAAGGAAAGAATTTATGTTTCCAAAATTAATCATTCACTGGTGCCAAAGACAAAGCATTGTCTGATAAGGTCAAATTGAATTGATATTACATATTGACCATATTTTACGCGAAAAATATCCTATATTACACAAATAACAGTGTAGGGACTTAAAGCCCTATATTACACAAAGAGCAACTCAGATGGATGACACAATTTTTAAAAGTCTATTGGGACAAAGTAATTTCTCAAGACTTATATTGTTTAATTGAAAAATGGAAAGAACCTAAAAGAAAATGAGACATGATGTACTAATCCATATGGATATGAGAATAATGCACCACGTGTCGCAGTGGTATACCAAATCAAATTATATTGCAAGCATACTATAGCAAACAACTATAAATGATATAGGAAATCTAAAGTACAAGATACCCACCATATTAACCTCACAAGGTTAAATTTTAATGGCAACATGGACTTTGCTAATGACTTTCTTATACTTCAAGAGCGTTAAAAATGCATAATGACTCATTTATTTGAAATATTCGTTATGGTCTTAAAGTTATTTAGACTATTGATGAATTTTGAGTTAGATTTTGATACGAGATTTTACTTTTATTAACTTTGGTTCATTTATATTTTATTCAAAAGTACTTGATTTATCTAGTATATATGGTTCGATAGTTACATTATCACGATGTAGAGTGATACATTTACAAAATAGAAGAAAATATTAAATGAAAAGTAAATCATTTTATTCAAATTGAAAAGTAAATATTGTTCAAATTGAAACTCAAAAGGATATGAGATTTCTAAAAAGAACAAGGAACAATGTTTAATGAGACAATTGTTGAAATCAGAAAAGCTCCATATGCATCTAGAGCTAATCGAACCATATAAATTTTTAAAAAAATATTTGTGCCGACGTTATTTATAAATATATTGTGAGAATGAAATTTTGTATATATCCAATAAATGTGAAAGAAAACACATCTTAAAGGAACAAAAATGTTGATCTAGTGAGATGTACCTCACCACAATTTGGATTTTTGAACTACACATTATTATAAAGGCTTTGACATATGATAATTCATAATTTGAAGAATTCAAATTATATTCTTATATTTTTTTAGTGACACATAATGAGATGAAAATTCGATATAATGTATGATATCGATCTTTTTGTTGCATTGTCGCACTTCTTATTTTCTGAAGCACCAGATACACGATTAACATCTCACTCTGTCTCATTATAAATTTTAAGGCAAGTCACTCATTCTGCAAAGTCTACTCTTTAGCAAAAGTAACATTGAGACCTGTTTATGCTAAAGATACAAAATAAAAGATTTCATTCTTACACAAGGTATATGATGATATTTGTGGATTGATTAATCCAGAATGCGGATGATTCAAATATTTTATGGTACTGGATTATACTTTGACATACGGGTCACATGTCACTTTACTGTCCACAAGACATAATGCATGCAAAACTCTAAGCACAAAGTACATGTCTTAGGGCTCACCACCCTAATCACAATATCACATTATTACATCAAAAGCATCTGATGATTATTGCATATATATCACGATCAATGTAAAGCATCTTGATACCCACGTGCTACACAAAATGGTCTCGCAGAGGCCACCATTTAAAGAAAATACATGGTGGTTAGGTACTGATTATGCGCACCAACATGTCTATCTCTGCATGGGGTTATGCAATATTGCATGCATATTTACTTATTCGTTCTAGACCCACTGTTAACAACCTGTGTACCAGTTGGTAACTGTATATAAGCCTGATATTTTACATTTACGCATCTTTGGTTGTGCAACATATGTGCCTATTGCGCCTCCACAACACACTAAATGGGTTATTGGAAACGATTAAGTATTTATGTTGGATATGAATCTCCAACAATTATCCGCTACTTAGAACCTTTGACATGCGACCTATTTACCGCTAGATTTGCGGATTGTCACTTAAATGAGACAGTCTTCCTGTCGTTAGGGGGAGATAAGAAAACAAATTTTCTGTGGGAAAGACAGGAAGTATCGTGGTCGATTCTTACTCTGTCTCACTTGATCCCCAAAACTTCACAATGAAAAAAAGTGATGTAAAATAATAAATATTCAAGAACGTAATAAATTCGATGCCTGATGTGTTCATTGATATTGCTAAAGTGACTAGGTCATACATATCAGCTGCATATATGCCTGCAAGGTTAGAAGTCCCCAATAAGGGGCGCAACACCGTAGAAAAGATGTTGCAACCATACTTGGTGGAAGTGTGGTTAAGGCAGTGGCTCCCAAAAGGAAAAGGGGGAGGTCACCTGGTTCGATTGACACCACCCAAAGGAAAGAATGGTAGGTGTGGCACAATTAAATCTATCGATTATCAATATCGAAAATACATCTCATGAGACTGTCTCTGATTATAGTTATGTCCAAGAATCATTACTGGAGGACGCTCCGATGTTTAATATGATTCCAGAGAATGAAAAATCTCTATTAATTATGAGAGTGCATATGAGTCGATAGACTAACATTGCACACAAACTAGCGATGTATTTATTTATTATATTGCTCAAGAAAATATGGAGCACAATGAAATTGAACCCAAGCTCAGTTGTAGAATATCAACAAGAGCAACTGGCCTAAATACAAGAATCAATCCAGGTAGAACTTGATTTTCTGACAAAGTTACAGGTATTTGGTCCGGTAGTGCTAGCCCGACCAAGTGTAATGCCTGTAGGACATAAATAACTCTTTGTCATAAGGCGAAATGAGAAATATATGGTCCTGATATCTATCTTAAATCTGCCTTGTGGAGCAAGGTTTCTCACAACGCCCTGGAATTGATTATAAGGAGTCATACTCTCCTGTTATGGACATTATAACGTTCTGCTACTTAATTAGTTTAGTAGCATCCGAAGGATTGGAAATGCAGCTTATGAACGTGGTTACTGTATATCTCAATGGGGATCTTGATTCAGAGATATATATGAATGTGCCTGATGGCCTTCCATTACCCAAGTCAAGTAACTCTGAACCACAGAGTACATTTGAAGTTACATTGAAACAATCACTTTATAGATTGAAACAATCTAAGCGGATGTGGTATACCCATCTGAGTGACTACTTGATTGGGAAAGGTTACAAACCATAAAGAACATTGCCCCTTCGTATATATAAAGAAAAATAAGTTTTAGGTTTGGGGTTATGACACTTATGTTGATGGATGAACATAGGTACTCTTAATGAAATAAGAGAAATCCTGAAACTAATTAAAATTATTGAGATAAAGAATCTTGAGAAAACTCTGTTTTATTGAGTTTGTGGAATACTTATCCACCAGTCTGCATATGTCCAAAAGATGTTCAGACGATTTAACATGGACAAAATGCACTCTGTTAGCACTCTCATGATCGGCTGATGTTTGGATTTAAAGAAAGATCCATTTCGTCCAAAGCAAAATGACGAAGAGATATTAGGAACTGAAATTCCTTGTTAAGTGCAATAGGCGCATTATTGTACTTAGCTCAATATCTCGGCCAGATATTACTTTCGCAATGAACTTGTTAACTAAATTTGTTACAGGACCAACACAATATCATTATAATAGTGTCAAGAATGTACTTTGATACTTAAAAGAAACTAGTGACATGGGTATGTTATTTACTATATAAATGTTGAAAGTACTGCAGATGAAATTGCAACCCTTAAGAAAAAATTTAATGCTATCCTATACACTTATACACCAAATAATATGTTATTTGGTTCTACTAATGTTGGTTATATGTTAACCACATGAATATTCCCAAATTGATCATGTATTTACCATGAGAACATGGTGATATCTTGGGCATCAATTAAGAAAACTTTGATAGATATCTCTTAAAGCTATTTAGAGATTATTATCTTACATATAGCAATTTGTGAGTGTATTTAATAAAATCTCATCACACATTCGAGGAATCAATGATTTGAGTTCTATTACTAAAGATCATATGTTTATATATTGCATGCACTAAACAGATGAAACTGTTTCTACAAGTGGTAATATAAAGCATATATCACTGAAGTTTTCCTATAACATGCAATAACAATCTTTGCTCAAGATTCAGGTAATTTAAGTAAGCTCTAAAGAAAATGTGGCTAATCTATTTACATAATCATTGTCCAAGATAACTTTGAGAAACATCTTAAAGGAATTGCGATGTGTAAATTTTCTGAGCTCACTTGATAGATGTACCTATCTGTTGAGAGGTGTAGACTTCAGGGGGAGTCTTAACATAGGTGCGTTGCAACTCATTTTCCCTTCGACCAAGATTTATTTTTCTTATATGGATGTTACTTGGCAAGGTTTTTATCGAGTCAACATTCATGCACCATCCATCCTTTTGATTTGGCATAATGGGGAGTGTTAAAGGAAATTACATTTATGTGTCTTCATTAAAAGTATTTACTAGAAGGATAGTTTAGTCCTTTCATTATGTTTCTTATATTCATGTAAACCCTAGTTTGTAACCTATATAAATAGATCTCATACTCAAATATAGTGGAATAATCTCCTGGCTTGGTACGCCCCAGATATAGTCTTTCAGACGAACTGGATCAACAAATTCTGTGTTCTTCATTCTTCATATTTATCGATTATCCTTAAACAAATTTCATATTAAAACTTATCCGCAATTAATGACTCAAAAAGTAATCAACTCCAACCGCCCTATGCTCCATACTTCCTTTCCTGCGGCCCCTCCCTCCCACTAAAGGACGCTTCGTATATTTGTCATATCTTTACTACTATTTCCAAGAAAAGCTATGGGACTGGACCCCACAGGCTGTAAACGACGAATCCGAAAGAAAACAAACAAAGAAACACGTCGAAACCCTATTGGTTGCATGCTAGATGACTAATCAGATATACTCGCCATCTGTCCTCCGCCACCCTACCCTGAATTCCCCATTTTAACCCTTCAACTTCTCTATAAATATTTCCCCCATCGTCCTCTCTCTCACCACCTATGTTTTAAAAAGCGGAACCGGACGTTGAACCGGACACTTTAGAAATTTTGGTCGGACCGGGTTCGATCGGTCGGACCGTAAATAAAGCGGTTGAGCCGGTATGATGTCATAATTATATAAATATATATTTAATATTAAAATAAATCTACCAAATATCATACAAATATCAAATATGAAGCTAAATTCACTACAAATCTAACAAATTAAGAATCGAAAATTTTAACATTTAGAAGAAAACACGAAAAATAAATACCATAAAAAAGTTGGGCCCAAAAAAAAAGAACTAATAAAAAAATGAGAAAGTTGGGCCCAAATTTCATTAATGGCCCATGAGACCTATATCTAAACCTAAAATTTCAGAAACCCACTTATCCACGTTGTAGTCTTGTTCTCTTCCTCCAGGCTCCAGCACGGCAGCACCTCCACGGCGTTTCAGCGGCGCTGCTTCCTCCACTGCTCCACCTTAACCACCGCCTCCCATCTATTATACTCTTGTAGTCTTGTTCTCTTCTAGTCTTCTTCCACGGATTTTCAGCGGCCAGGCATCGCTAGAGGAAACGCGCCGCCGCTGCCGGAGGAAACGTGCCGCCGCCGCTGCTGGAGGGAACGCAGCCGCAGCCGCCGCCGCCACCGCAAAATTGTTCTTCAGTTTTTTTTTTAAAATTTAATTCCCAGCCGCCGGTTCTTAGGGTCGAACCGAGACCGGTTCGACCCGTTTATTTCCGTTTTTGGCCGGTTCTCGAGCGGCTCGTTAGTTGGGCGGTCCAATGCTTTAGAGCCGTACGTTGCTTATCCCGGTTCGCGGTTCGACCGGTCCGACCGGCCGGTCGGACCGGATTTTTAAAACATAGCTCACCACTTGAAAACAAACACTGATCGAAAAAGAATTGGGTGAAAATAAAAATGAGTTGCATCAACAGAATATGGGTGGCTGCCGGCGTGTCGGTTGTGAACAGCCGCTCCGATCAAGGGAAGAAGCTCAAATCGTTCAGCCTCGGGAATAAGTGGTTCTATTCCTGCGACGCGGCGGATCTCCGGCGGGTACAGAGCTCCGACGAGGGGAGGAAGCAGGCGGAGTCGCTCCACCAAGTCATGTATTTGAACTGTTGGGGGCAGGGGTGAGGTGTCTTGGAACTTTATTGTAATTTTGATCAATGGAGTTGCAGAACAGAGTCGACTCGGTGATTGGGGGAAAGTGATGGAGTTGGTGCATGACTGGAAATACTCAAGATTTTATGTGGACTGTTTCCACAGAGCAAATTCTTTTTGCTGCTTCAAAAATTATATGTAGATGGAGCAATTTCTGAAAAAGTACTTTTTGGCATTTAAGACATTGAATTTGTAAAGGATAATTGCAATGGATTCCCATGAGGCGAATGTCGTCGTGTATGAATTGTCGTCTCACATATACTAGTCCACCTTCGGGCTATGGACACCATGGCTTTTCTGACGTGAAGGTGCCGAAGAACCCAGGAGTAGGAAAAGTGATGATTAGACATATATATCAAGGAAACTAAAAACCTGTTTGCAAAAAAAAATGATGGAAACTTTCCTAGCTATTAAATTAGTACCTGTATGAAATTATTAAATGTATCTAACACTGAATCGATACAATAAATTTAATTGAATCACAATCTATCAATTCAAACTTTCATAAAATGTAGTCTTCAATGTTAAGTTCCCTCTGAAGCACTAAAACCATGTTAATTAGAATTCATTTTTTCTCATTTTATTTATCAGCGAAAGAAATTTATTATATATTATAAATATAGGAGAACAAAGGCTGAAGTAGCAGTTTTTCAACACTATCTAGCTTAAGGTTTGTTACAATAATTACGAGGATCTTGGATCCATTCCGAAAATAAAATTTTATTTGCGAAACATCTTTTTAGTGATAATCAAGACCACACTTCTACTTTAATTTTCGAAATTATTTTGTAGAAACTTGGCTCCTTTTCATGGAAGATTTTTTTCATTTCTTTCGCTCTAAATTGTCCAAATACTTGCCGCCCATAAAGTTGACGAAATTCTTACGTTTCTTGAATCACCAAGTAAATTCTCGTGTTGAAGCAGGTGTTGTACCGGATCAAAATGGAAAACAATGCTAATCTTCGTCCAATCATAAATTCGGTACCAGATTTTCTGAGAGAAATTGCATGTGCAAAATAAGTGTGATATATCTTTATCCTTTTCTTCACATAAAGAATATTTTACCTCACTATTTACAGAAATTATACCTCCCCTTTGAAGCCCACATTTGGTTGGCAGACTCTTCTTCAAGATCTTCCAAACAATTGTTTGAATCCTCTTTGGTGCTAGCATCTCCGAATTTCTGAGCATGCTTCATCTCTGTTTTCAACTCCTCATGATCCACTTGATTAGTTCGAATTTTATATGCTGAATTTGTTGTGTAGATTCCATTTGATGCAAGGTTCCATCTCCACACATCTTCCAAATCTTTTAATATTTTATACCTGTTCAAAAGTAACAACAAATTATTATGTGAAGTCATATCTTTTTTCCTTAATTTCCTTCTCCAACTCAACACCCAATTCCATTCATTTCCCTCCCACACACCCACCTCATTGATTTTAGTCTCTTGTTGTTCACTCAACCTAAATAATCGAGGAAATTGATCTCTCAAATTACCATATCGGACCCACCACCAATCCAACCAAAAAGAAGTTTTGTTACCGCTTCCAACCACTTTTTGAAACTCCATATTCCACACAAAGAACTCTCCACACCCACCTGCCTAATAAAACCCGATTAAAAATATTCAAGTCTCTAATTCCTAAACTTTCATTCTCCTTCCCTTTACAAACCTCACGCCACCTAACCCAAGAAATTTTTTGATGATCTTCACCAAGAAGCTTCGTTGCACATTGATAAGCTCACAAATAGATTTTTAGATAATCTATAGAAAGATAAGCAATAAATTGGCAATTTTGATTGAAAAACTGGTAACCAGTTAGGTGGGAAATAATCAGAAATAGAGATAAGAGTGTAAATCATACCGAAAATATTATACTACTAGTTGTGATCAATTGTAGCATTGATTAGAGTTGTTGATCGGAAGAGTGGAAGAAAGAAGCATGGAGGAATGAAATGAAGTGTCGAAATAGAGAAATAAAAATTTGATTTTATAAACACTTATGTAAACAACTGATATAACTAAGAGGTTAGACGTTAGACGATTGAGATTAAAAATTAGGATGAAATTGTATATAATTTGATTATTTTCAAATATTGGCTTTCGAAAGGTGGGGGGTGATTCCCAATTAGAAGGTATAAGATGTTATTACATGATTAATTTTCTTATGTGGTGGGGATCGGGATAATAAATAAGTATCATATACTTGAATAATTGTGCTTGAAATCATAAATAACTCAAAGAATTGTTCAGTCTTATATTGCAAGAGCTGAGATTTAAGTATAGTCTTTGTATTAATTAAATCCATGGATCTTTACAATGATTGCCCTTACGGCCATATTTATAGAGAATTCTAAATAAGGTACGTGCACCTATTACTCTCTGCTGGTCAACTAGACAGTTACAAATTTATTATAGAAAGTCTCCCCATTATAATTGATAGCTTCCATGTGTGATCACTAATTGATGTGAATTATGTCACACATTATGCACAATGACTATAATTTCTCTCAGGGAGTTGATTTAGAACATGCTCGTGCTCGAAGGTCCTGATCTTGCTCGTGTTGGCAGCCACGTGCCTTGCTCGTGCTTGCGCTTCAAATTTCACAGCATTGAATTTGGGCCTCATCCTATTTATTGGCACACTACTACAAAAAAAGGCTTGGAGAGCTCACAAAAATCCACTTAGAAAGCGGTTATATGAGCTCTCCAAGTGAAAGCTATGCAAGTAAGTATCCACTTAGAAAGCGGTTGTAAACCGCTATAAAATTCGGCTTAGAAAGCGGTAGAGAGCGGTTCATAACCGCTTTCTAAGCTCATATGCGATTTTTTTTTAATTCTTAGACAGCGGTTTCAAACCGCTATCCAGGGCCTTTTTTTTTTTTTTTATTTCTGTAATTAATATATTTTATTTTATATATATTATATATTATATATTTTATATAATATATATTCTATATATTATATATTATATATAATTATTCTACATATTATATATTTTATATTACAAATTCTATTTAATTAATTTATACAATAATAAAAATTCACAAAAATAAAATACTTAAAATTAAATAAACCAATATATTAATAAAACATGAACTAATTATAACTAATTAAATGTATCATCATAAATTAAATAAAAGTTACATATAGTCGAACCAAAATTCATGCCAGATAACGTAAAAACCTATTTTACAAATACCCGGTCCAATCTAATTTGAATTTCTTGAGTATGTTCCTTCCGTACGAATGAAGCGGACGTTGATACACAAACTGGAAAATTAAAAATGTAATTAGAAATATATATATATATATATATATATATATATATATATATATATTAATAAATTGCCCCAACTAGCTACTTACGTTGTTCGGAACCGTCGTTTGAGAAGTCGTCATTATATCTTCAATATAATGACATACAAAAGTGGCGCAGCTAAAGCTATCTTGTTGTCTCGGCACCTGTTAATTAATAATTATAGTTAATACATGAATAAGTATAGATTTTTTCAATTAAAGTATATATACCTTAATATTTTTCCACATAACGGTACTAAAAGTTCTTGATGGTTCGGGCGGAAGGCGAGTCCGATACATTCTCATCACACTGTTATTATTATAATTAAAAAATAAAAAAAATTACATATACATATATAATTCTAAAAATAAAATGATTTAATGATATTCAAATAATTAATAAACACATACCAGTCCATAAATGTCAGAAGTTCAGGTCGATCAGAACGCAATCCATTTGGAGTTGGATCCATAAAATATACCTCTAGTGATCTCATATTGACGGCGACCAACAACCAATGTGCCCTGCATTTTAATAAAAATATTAAAAGTATATTTCATTTGCATGTTTATATTAATAAATATGTTGATGACATGTTTGTTGTATGTACTCACCCCACATATGTAGGCCAAAAAATGAGATGGTCTCTCGTAGAATATCTTTGCATATGTAGCACAAACAACTCCTTATCGTGGGCGTGGTCATTACCAATGGAGGCACTCACTTGGGGGGAGATGAAAGAATACTTCAATGATACCTCATAATCTCTTGATAGATATAGCTCCCCCAAATATCTTAATTAATGAAAATACTCATATTAATATTTAAATAAAGAAAATTAAACCTCTAGAAGAATTAAATATGAAAAATCAATAAACACATACCTGAGATAAAAAACAATAGTAGTCTCGCTCAACCATGGATTGTTGAGTACTTCCATGACATGATTCGCACGGATAAAGTTTTCCCAACCAAGTGTATGAAAATAAGAACTAAAAGAAACTACAATAGGAACAAAAGTGGGGGACGATACCAGCGTGTGCACCCTAGACATTAGTTTGTCGCTGTGATCGAAGTCTCCTTGCAAAGGATAACCCAGTCGTGATTGTGAGGGCGCTGCAGGAGGAGACCCACTCGGTCCTTCCCTCTGAATAGGCATTGTAGCACGCGGCTCCCTCGTCTTTTTGGGAGACCGAATTTTCTACAATCAATTTGCAATTGGTTAGTTTAACAAAAATTAGAAAAAATTTAATAACAAGTATTTTACCTTTTTAGTTAATGAGACCAAGTGAATAGGCCATTCTAGAAAGTGGCCAATCGCCGTCCCGACAGTGGTCGCCTCATCATTTGGTCGAGGCACTGGGGAATTCTCCTCTTTCGGAACAGCCAAATTAACAGTGACCCTCTGAAAACCAGGAGTGAGAGGACAACCATGAATCACTCCGCTGGAGCTACTGTGTAACGTCCCTGTGGCCACCAACCGTGTAGGATTCTCCAAATATAAATAGCACATGGTCCCAATCTGTTCCTATAAAAATATACATTGATTAATATTTTTTAAAAATTTCGACAGAGTTTCGTTTATATTTTATCAAACTCCCAATTAATCAACTACATCAAACAATCAAATCATATTCATCCACATCAACTACAACAAACAATCAATCATATTCATCCACATCAACTACAACAAACAA
>JAPKLY010000185.1:173336-282692 GCA_026898435.1 Prunella vulgaris
ACAACAAACAATCAATCATATTCATCCACATCAACTACAACAAACAAACAACAAAATACCTGGGAGATGTTTTGAGGTGGAGAAGGCGCATCAGCAGAATACATTGTCGGACAACTGTCCTGATGGCTTGCTCCAGTACTCGACGACGGCCCTTGATTATGTAGTTGAGATAACATCTCTACCTGTCTAGCCAGTGCAGCAACCTGTTTTGCAAGTAGAGAAACTTCACTCCGAGGTGCCGTCGTTAATGCTGTCTTCGTCATCCCAAAGCCTGTGCTGCGCATGCGTCCGTGATGCTCCTCACGACCGTAAGCCCGAGCAAGTAGATCATCGGGACCAATCATACGGAGGTCCTCGGGCGTCATGTTTTGAGATAGACGCTCCTGAAGTATATAATTTGTGTCAAATAATATAATATAGTTTATAATTCAAAAAAACAATAAGCGATAAATATATAATTACCCCAGTTTCCACAATTTGCTGTGCACGAGGATCTGGAATACTCCCATCTGGAGTCTGTCGGCTAGTCTTAAAAATATCGAATCGGTTAATGAAAGGGTCAGTCTCCCCAGCTTTCCTCTTTTCTTCCTTCTGCAGTAGTGACGAAATGTGTTTTTGTGTTAGATATATTAAATATAAATAGTAATAAGATCAAGTAGTAATCGACTCACCATTTCTTCTCTTATACGTGCATATCCTTTGGAGGATCCCCGATATCGCGCCTCCATCCCTTTAGCATACTCTGTATTTCTCCGACTTCTTGCCTAAATTGTCATAGAAATACATTAAATACATTAATATCGTGCATAATAAATAAATAAACTGATATTGATTATTTTTACCTTAAAATCATCAGCCATCGATAATCGAACAAATTCTTCCCAATGTGTGGCTACCATAGGATTAGTAATGTAATCCTTTGGAGGTGTAGAGGAGTAGGTACCAGTCACAGTGTCTTTACTTAATTTTCTCAACTGAGCCCGGAAATTCTTCGCTATATTCCCAGCTTTTTGCAGTATTTGTGGCTTCTTACTAGGGTCTAGACCAGAAAATGTTTCCTGTAAACATATAAACAATATATACTTCATAAATCAATAAGTATATAAAATTTTATATATTTCATAAGTTCAATAAGTATAAATATAAAACTTACATGTAGCTCTTCCCAAATAGACTCCTTTATATGATTCAGCGTTGGGCTACGCCAATCATTAGCTGGCAGAACAATCGGGACACATCTTCGAACTGCTTGCCCAAGGTAGTGTGACAGTTTCGAACTCTCCTTTCCAATCGGCTGTCCGTACTCATTGAATGAAAGCTACAATGACATAATATTATTAGGTTAAACGATCAATAAAATATATTATAAATTCAACTATTTTATTGTAATGAAATACCTCCACTGTCTTTCCCTTCGCACGCTGTCTCTTTAAAGCGCTCATCGTCACTATACCCCTCGCACGCTTTTCTCCAGAACTGCTACTCGTGGGAGCAACAGTCTCATCTGCACCCCTCTCGGGTGAGCACTCATCTCCACCGATATCACCTAAATATACATGGTAATCTCCACCCATGTCATCTCCATAATCATCATCAGGCACGGGCAAAGACATGATCCTGTACATCAGAAAAAATCACATTCAATATAATAAATGAATTATAACATTGAATTAAACAAAAGAAGTCACATTCAATAGAGTAAATGAATTATAAAATCTTACATTTCTTTTTAGCACGTGTTTTTCTTTTTAGGTTTGTAGTTAATTTTTCTCGTTCATGTCCATGAATATTAACAAGATCTGGGTTGCCATATTCATCCCCTTCTCTGAACACTCTCTTGTACGGGCGATAGTTAGGATCATCGAAAGAGGGCCCAGAAATAGAGAAGTTTTGAAAAGGATCATCAATTGTGTCAACATCTTCATCGACGTGGTCGCTGATCTGGTAACTATCAGTAAACTTTTTCGACAGAACCACAATCGACCATTTCTTGTTAACTGGGTCGGGGACATAGAAAACTTATTGAGCTTGACATGCCATTATATAAGAGTCATCCTTGTAACCCACATTTTTCAAATCAACACGTACGAACCCAAAATTATCAACTTGGACCCCGTTAGGAATCCTCACCCAACTACAATCGAAAATGGGTTCACGGTGACCAACATAGTCGAGTACCCAAATATTGACAATCTGTCCAAAATAAGTAGTAATCGACTGATCCCCTGCATTTACTTTAATAGACACCCCACTATTCTGCATTGTACTCGTGGCATCATGATCTCTGGTATAAAATGTATATCCATTAATAAGATAACACTTATATGAATACACATGTCTATCAGGCATTCTGGACAACCACTTAACTCTTTCTTTCACAGATTCCTTATCCCGTGACAGACACTTTGTAACATAATCCTTGAACCAGTTAACAAATGTCCGGTTATGCTCAGCTTCGATCCACGATCTATCTCTGAAGGGAAATGTCTCAGAAAGTACTTGCATGTGAAGATCAATAAAAGGAAGCACGTCAACTGTGTTGTGAAGTACGTATATGTGCATCCGTGTTAGTTCCTCAATACTAACACTTACCGGTTCACCACCGGTAACACCTTCACCTTCAGTCCTGTTGGTGTGTCGAGTAATTGAAAGTCCAATTGCATCGACATTCGGAATAAACTCGGACCAGTACTCGACTGCTTCTTCTACTAAGTAGCGTTCTGCAATGCATCCCTCTGGCCGATACATGTTCTTCACATATCCTTTCAGTACTTTCATGTATCTTTCCACACCATACATCCATCGCATACGAGCAGGACCACACATTCTTGTCTCATGAACCAAATGAATGGTTAAGTGAACCATTATATCAAAGAATGATGGAGGAAAATACATTTCAAGCTCACAAAGTGTCCCCACAATCTGTTTCTGAAATCCACTCAAAAGTCTAGGATCAATGACTTTGCTACTCATTGCCTTGAAGAACCAACACAACTTTGTTATGGTTATGCGCACATTTTCAGGCAAGATAGAACGAATGACAATTGGTAAGAAGTTCTCCATTATCACATGATAGTCATGCGATTTCATATTCATCAGTCTCCCGCCATCATCTGATACAAGTCTCTGTATGTTGGACAATATCCCTCTGGTACTCTCACATCCTTAAGTGTTTGAAGAAACACTTTTCTCTCATTCTTGGACAATGTGTGTGCAGCAGGAGGTAGGTCTGGTGCTCGTCCATCTTCACGTCTCTGAGGTGTCAATTCTGGTCTTATTCCCATTTCAAGCATATCCATCCTTGCATTGTAACCATCCTTAGACTTCTTATCACCTAATAGAGTATTGAGCAAGCTGGCACAAACGTTCTTCTGAGTGTGCATAAGATCAATGAAGTGTCTAACATACAACTCTTTCCAATAGGGCAATTGAAAGAAAATTGATTCTTTCTTCCAACCACTAGTGGGGACACTCTTTGCAAATCGTTTCCCGTACTGTGTGTCGACCTTCTTCATCTCACTCAACACATCTGAACCTGACAACAAACGTGGTGCTTCACGACCCTCAACTTTGCCATTAAATTCAACAGTCATTCTTCTGTACTTATGTGATCTGTCCAACCACCTCCTGTGTCCCATATAGACAGACTTCTTACAATAACTCAATCGAATGTGATCAATGTTGGTGGTACAACAAGGACATGCATCGTCTCCCTTCACACTATATCCAGATAGATTCCCATAAGCGGGAAAGTCATTGATTGTTCCAAACAACATGGCCTTCAACTTGAAACTCTCATTTCTACAAGCATCATACACATCGACACCCTCGTCCCACATCAGCTTCAAGTCTTCTATCAAAGGAGCTAGATATACATCTATGTCATTACCAGGTTGTTTGGGTCCTGATATCAACATAGATAACATCATATAAGTACGCTTCATGCACAAAGATGGTGAAAGATTATACACCATCAGAATCACTGGCCATGTACTGTGGTTGGTACTTTGAATACCAAAGGGATTCATTCTGTCTGTGGAGAGTGCAAGACGCAAGTGTCGTGGCTCGTTGCTGAATTCTGGATACTTCACATCGAATGCCTTCCACTGTGGTGAATCAGCAGGATGTCTTAGCAATCCATCCTTGATTCTATCATCATGATGCCAAGTCAAATTTCTAGCATCCACCGTGATACTGTACATTCTCCTAAATCTTGGTATTATTGGGAAATACCACATCACTTTCGCAGGAGATTGGTTTTTCTTATATCGCTTTCGCCCACACTTGGGACACACATCGAGACCTGCATACTCCTTCCGAAATAAAATACAATCACCGGGGCAAGCATGAATTTTTTGATGTGTTAGCCCGATGGACTTGAGCATTTGCTTAGCATCATATGCTCTCTTAGACAGTACATTCTCATCGGGCAAAAGACCACTAATTGCTTCCAACAAATCGGTGAAGCACACATCAGTCAATTGATGAGCTGCTTTTAGATTGAACAATATCAATACAGCTGAAAGTTTTGTTGCCTTCTCACATCCGGGCCAAAGAGGTAATCCAGCATCATCTCTTAACTTCTCTGACATATTAGGATGATCTTGCAGATTATCCCCATCCCCACTGGATGTATCAACACTCGGTGCATCTCCACTAGATGTATCAACACTCGGTACATTCTCTATATTCATTGTGTCTACAAACCTAAAGTCAGTTCTTATGCTGCTTGAGCTACATCCATCTCTTCTCTCACCATGACATGTCCAAACGGTATATGATTTATCAATACCATAAATCATCAAGTGATCGAACAAATTGTCCCGACCACTAACCGTTTTCCCGTTCATACATTTCCAACACGGACATAGAATGTACCGATTGTCGGTGCAATATCTGATTGCATGATTACAAAATTATTCCACCCCATTCCTATACTCATCTGATAATCTATCTGCACGAACCCACTTTCGATCCATATCTATATAGAACTAGGTATGCCTATAGAAAAGACAATATGACATAATATTCATGTTTAGATTCTTGCATAAATGTGGCTCAATATAGTACGATCCTACATATATTCTATTTAAAAATTAATATTTTTTAAAAATTTTGGTAGAGTTTCGTTTAGATTTATCATATTCCCCAATTAATCAAGATCCTAGTGCATCCATTTCCGATTTAATTATAAAATAATCAAATCGGAACGCACATTCTACAACAAACAACCAACAAATTTCCCCAACTCCACATCAACTATATATTCTACATGCAAATATTTGATCGAACATCGATCATCACATATATATCTATCAACTACATTCTACATTTGGATTCAATCGATCGATAATCGCATATATAAATTTATATAACATACAATTTTTAATAAATAAAATAATTATAACTACAAAAAAATGAACTTACGGTAATAGTGTGAAGGGAATGGATTGGAATGATTAATCTCTCTTCTTCAAATTTGTCACCTACAAAATATATAAATACTACAACACATTATTTTTATATTCATTAATTTAATAATCAATAATTTACAATAATTATAAATATATATTTTTATATAATAATTAATATTATTTACTAGCTAATTCTATATATATATATATATATATATATATTAGCAAATATACTAATATATAAATAATATATGTGATATTATTTAAAAATTTAAATAAGAAATCATGCATTAGTTAATCATATATGTGATATATATTACATATATATATATATATATATATATCATATATATATATATATATTAAATAATTAATTACATACCTAGTAAATAGGGATGAAAATTCAAAATTTGATCGGTGGGATGGCGACGGCGGCGGCTGGGATGCCAACGGAGGCGGCGGCGTCGGAAATGGTGGAGGAGGGGCGGCGGTCGGCGAGGGGGGCGGGGTGGGAGGAGGAGGCGGCTGGGAGGAGGGAAGAGGGAGAGAATGAGAGAAGGAAGAAAGGAGGGTTTCTGGGCCCGATTATAATCGCCCCTTAGCGGTTCTAAACCGCTGTCTAAGTGAAGGGCACAGCGGTCATTAACCGCTTTGGGCATAGCGGTTTATAACCGCTGTGCAAGCTATTTTTTTTATTTATTTATTTATTCTCAGCGGTTCGAAAACCGCTTTCTAAGAATTTTTTTTGTTTTTTTTTTATTTCTTTATTCTTAGCGGTTTATAACCGCTTTCTAAGACCATTTTTTTTTTCGAATTTACTCAGCTTTGCTTGGAAAGCTCATTTAGCAAATGAGCTTTCTAAGTGAAGCTATGCAAACCCATATATGTAGTAGTGGCATAGGCACATACTTGAGAATAATTGTACCACAATATAAGATATATCACATACTTTTTTGTTTACATAATTTTTTAATGGTTTGTTACATAAATTAAAAAAAATGTTAGGTGAAATCGTCTCATAACATAAAATTAATGATAAAATTATAATAAAAATGTGATTTTTTTTAAATTATTATTATTTTAAATGAAATATTATCATTTTTAAAAAATAATAATAAATTTTAACAAAAATACTATTACTTTTTATTTAAATTTCATACTTTCTAAAAAAAAATTGATCGGTAAATGTTAGTTGTTAGTAGTTAGTTCACCAAGTCTCCTTACACCCCAAAAATATCTCCAAGTCCACCCTTATATCTCCCTCCTAATTCGTTCCCAAAGGGAATCGAACCCAGGTCACTCACTCAAGTGAGGAGCCCGGTGGTCAGGTGAGACTTTCTAAAAATAATAATCTTATAATTAATAAATACTCTTTCCGTCCCAGTGGAATTTGCACATCTGAGATTTCATATTTTTTTTAATTTTAATATAGTAGTGACATATGTGTAAATACCAGTGATGCAGAAATTGGGCTAGGAGGCTGCCTAGGTGCTAGGCGGCCACATGCCGACCCGATTTCTACAAAATCGGTAATTTTAGACGTTTTCGGGTCTAGGCACCCTTTAGGCGGACCTAGGCAGTCCTAATTTTGTATTTTTTTTTAAAACAGAATTTAAAAAAATAGTTAATTTTGTATTTATATTTTTTTTAAAAATTAAAAAAAAACTAGGCGGTCTGAAAACGCCCGATTACCGATTTTTTACTTCTACAACCTTGATAAATATGTGTATAGTTATGTGAGTATACATATACATAAATTAATTCTTTCTTTTTTAATATTGTACAAATTTATATATAGTATATTAAAATAAAAAAAATGTGTAAATTTTAGTTTAACGGAGCGAGTAATATATTTATACTAATTTTATGTTATTCGATAATGTAATGAAATACTAATTCGCTTATCAACCTAATTTCTGTAATATTGATCATTTTAAATGTTTTTTTATATATATATTGTCCAAGCCGTTCTAGACTGCTCAAAGTTTATATTTTTTTATTTTTTAATCATTCAAAAAATAATGGGAAAAACACAAATTGGTCTAATGCAAGGGCCCAACTTAAAAGTGAGTCACAAAAAATTTTAGGAGTGCAAGTAGGTCTAAATTAGCAACAGTAATTCAATGACTAATCCTAACATAATAAAGTAGCATTGGCTGACGCGCTACAGTAGCCTAGGCTGACGTGCTACTGTAGCCTAGGCTGACAAGTTACAGTATAAAATTCAAATTAATACGCTACAGTACGCTATTTGCAAAATTCAACTGCAACAAGAATCTTGCAACTTTTTACATACAATCTGATATACCAAAACTATTTGCAGATATTCTTTAAAGTACACTTTATCGAGTGAGGTTACAACATTAAACATCAATAAAAGTTTTGGAAATAATCTCAAGACAATAGTACTTGTTTGATTAAAACTACAAATGTTTGTAAATCAATGGAAGTATCCTGTAACTTGGGCCACAGAGACAACATGTTTCAAGCATCAACAGGGATTTAACAAACAATCTGCAAAAGCTTATGTTCTTATGCAATCAATAATAATAACAATTATACAAAATAAATCCAAATGTGAAAGAGAAGGAATTGTGCATAACCATTTTTTAATTCACTACAATGAACTTTAAATTCATTGCACACTATATATATATAATTACCTTTCAATGAAACACACTACCAAAAAGTACGAGGTGGAAGCGCCGACGACTAATCAGCAATAGAGCTTTTCTGGTGACGCCCGATTCAACTTCCGACGATCTCAATCTGTATAAGCGCTCCGGCCGCGTGCTCTTAAAACAACAGTTCAAGCTATGGGACGGCGGCGCTGTAGGGCTCAAGACACGCATAGCTTCTTTCAACACCTCCTTTCTCATCAACATTTTCAGGCCCAACAACGAGACGCCCGACGAAGGCCTCACCTTCGTGATTTTGCCGGACCTGGACCTTCCGGCGAACAGCTTCGTAATTAATTAATATGGGTCTCCAGATCCGCCCCAAAAGACAAGAGCGGCCTCCAGATCCGCCGCAAAAAATAGGGTCGGCCTCCACCGCCTCCGGCCTCACTCCACAGGGGCGGCCTCCAGTTCCCCGCCGTCGTCGTCTCCGTCGAGTACCGCCTCATCCCGGAGAACCGCCCTCCCCACCGCCTTCGACGACGACCTCACTGTCGTCCTCTGGCTCCAAACCAGTCCCTCGACGGCCGCAACCTCTGGCTGGAGTACGCTGATTTATCCAGGTGCCCCTCTCTCGATCTGGAAGGAAGGATCGCATTTTGCCGGTGCTCCTCTCTCTCGATCTGGACTGGAAGAATCATTGCCGACGGAGGAAAATGTGCATCGCCGGTGCCTCTCTCTCTCCCCCTTTTCATGCTCTCCCTCGCCCTCTCTCTCCTCTGGTTCTATCTTTATGTTTATATATGAATATGAAATATATATATATATATATATATATAATGTATATATACATAGGGTTTTTTTATAGAGTTCTTTATTAGTGATAATTAATTAGTGTTAATGGTTTTAATGCTCATTATAATTGTGTATTATGAAGAAATTAGACTTGAGTGTAAGCATGACCAGCATGCATTTTGTGTTCTAGAAATAGACTTCGAGTGTGTTTTTCCTAAAAATAATCAACTCCAATCCCCCTCTGCTCCATTCCTACGTACCCCCCCCCACCCTCCCACTAAAAGACGCATCATATAATTGATCTATCTTTACTATTTCCAAGGAAAGTTATTGGACTGGACCCCACAGGCTGTAAATTAAACGACGAATCCGAAAGAAAACAAACAAAGAAACACGTCGAAACCCTATTGGTTGCATGCTCGATGACTAATCACATATACTCGCCATCTGTCCTCCGCCACCCTACCCTGAATTCCCCATTTTAACCCTTTAACTTCTCTATAAATATTTTCCCCATCGCCCTCTCTCTCACCACTTGAAAACACACACTGATCGAAAAAGAAGTGGGTGAAAATAAAAATGAGTTGCATCATCAACAGAATATGGGTTGCTGCCGGCGTGTCGGTTGTGAACAGCCGCTCCGATCAAGGGAAGAAGCTCAAATCGTTCAGCCTCGGGAATAAGTGCGACGATCTCCGGCGGCGGGTACAGGGCTCCGACGAAGGGAGGAAGCAGGCGGAATCGCTCCACCAAGTCATGTATTTGAATTGTTGGGGGCAGGGGTGAGGTGTGTAGTTTTTGGAACTTTATTGTAATTTTGATCGATCAATGGAGTTGCAGAACTGAGTCGACTCGGTGATTGGGGGAAAGTGATGGAGTTGTTGATTGAGATAGTGCATGGTTCGAAACTGGAAATACTCAAGATTTTATGTGGACTGTTTCCGAGATGACTGAGCAAATTCATTTTGCTGCTTCAGAAAATTTATGTAGATCGAGGAATTTCTGAATAGTTTTTGTCATTTATGACATTGAATCTTCAAAGGATAAACCAGGAAATTCATGGTCTGATTTTATATGAAGTTAATTTTAGTTGATCATTGATGTTACATTGAGCATCTGCAAATTGAGAATAACCCAAAATCAATAAGTGAGCATATTATTTTGAACACAAGCATCAATATTATATATATGAAAGAGAATACATGCATAAAAGAAGGGGAGGGGGATTGTTTTTGCCCTACTACTTTTGGGTGTTACACTTTCCAAATTAGCCTTTAATTAGTTCATATAGAGTTTGGATTTGATTAACTAGAATTCTAATTGGATAATAAATTTTGATTTTGTTCGAATTCAGAATATACCGGAGACAAAAAGAAAATTTAAATGTTTGGTTTGAAAAGTTAATTTGGATATATATATATATAGTCTTTATATATTATTTGAATTGTAAATTTTATTTTAAAAATTGAGGATAAAATATTTTTTTAGAACTAAATAAATTCATCTTTGATCTGATCATCTGAGGATCACTTTATAGAATGTATAGGATTAAACTTTTTGTGCTTAAATTTCATTGGGATTAAATTTTTTGTGCTTAATTACAAAAATCAAACACAATTCTCCCAAATCTTAGTCCATCTCAATTTAAATAATCAAATGCACCCATACTTTATTCCAAACAAATAATTTAAGAGTAGGTCTTTTGAATATATATATATATGAATAAAAAGCAAACTACTCATTTTGATTAAAGAAAAAAATGGTTTTAACCCATTTCTTCTAATTTTTTCCCTAATCCATATGGCCCACTTTCTTACTTCTTACCCCATCCACATCCCCCTAGCCCCACACCACTCTTTTAATTTTTTATTCAATTATAAATTAATAAATTAATTAAAAATTAATAAATATTTTTATTCAATCATATAATAAGAAAATATATATTTATATTAATAATTACAATATTCTTTAAATAAATTATTATAAATTATCCTAAATGTTTACAAATTCCCTCATCAATTAATAAATGATAAGTACCTAGAACTAATATAAAAAATATAAACTACCATAATACACTAAATTTAAAGTAACATAAACTTAGTGATATTCAGTACACACCTCATGTGATATACAAATAGTAGTGAACAACATGCTAACAAACAAGACTATTGATTAGTAGTTCACAAATTTTCATTTGGGCAATTGCGTTTATTATGTCCAATTTTTCCACATATTGAACACTTTTTGATAGCACATATTCGTGGAGCTTCAGGTTGGTCAGATACGTTAGTTGATTCTCGCCTCAAGCTTGTAGTTTGTGTACAATTAGCTCGATTGAGGCCTGGTTGCTGGCATGAAGAACAAACATGTGTTTTTCGTTTAGGGGTTGATGTTTCTAATCCAGATGATCGTCTATTTTGTCGTGGTTGGCCAGCTTGCCTAGGTTGGATAGGCGGATTACATCTCATGGAGTTTGACCCATTCCGGATTGACCAAATGTTCTGGGTGGGGCACCGACATAATCTTACCTCTCCACATCCCTCTTACACTTCCATTACTGTAATAGTGGCTCACAAAATGACTAATAGGATAGTTACCAAGCCTGCAAGATTAAAAAATTATTCACACACATATTAATCCACAACAAATGATTTATATATGATTAAAAGGTTGTACAAAATCAATATAAATACCTAATAGTTGCAGCAACATGAATGCATGGCATCAACAATCCCTGAAACTCTCCACAATCACACCTTTTATGCACCAAATTTATAACAAAGAATGCTGAAACAACTGTAACCTTATATTGGTTATCTCCCAGACTTGTGACAACCAGCTTGCTTGCTTGCTTCTTGATATCGACCATTTTTTTGGAAACTTCCTGACATAGAATTTGGGAATGAGTCAATGCTGCATCATGTCATTTTGTGAACCAAGACTCAATAATTGTTCTTGTGCATTCTAGCATAAATACAACAAGTAGCCTCCGAGCCCATAGTAGTTTTCTATTCCAAGTCTCAGTATCATTAGAGGTCATGAATTAATAACGTCAAACTGGACAACATACTCGTGCCCATTTCTCAGGATCTGAATTCATGAGCTTACGCATTAAACGCCACTTGGATCTACATCCTGTAATGTTCTGATGCACCTACAAAGAAAAATATGTCTAATTCCACAACATGTATACAAATACTATGAGATTGTCAATGTGTGTGTGTATATATATATGTATATATATAAGTAAACAAAAATATACCTGAGGTATTCTGAATGTCGATGAGTATATGCAGCTTGGTAAAAATGTTGAACCACATGTTGACCGAAGGAAACATACTTCTGTTGTACATGGTGGTAGCATAGACCGTGTTTGGCTTCCGGATACACAGTGAATGATACTCTCATGTTGATCAGAAATAATAAAAAATTATGGGGGAACACCATAAGCTTGTCGTAAGCAGCTAAGAAACCATGTCCATGATTCGTTGAACTCAACACCACCAACACCTGTAGCCAAAGGAAAGATCTTTCCATTACCATCTTGTGTAACAACTACAAAAAGCATCTCACAATACTTGCCCTACAAGTGGGTACCATCAATGACGATTACTGGTCTTCCATATTTCTTAAAGCCATCAATAGATGCTCTTAGTGCAAAAAATGCATACTTAAATACATCTCTATCATCTACTAATAAACGGGTATATGAGCCATCATTGACCAACCTCAACTGGTACATGTATCCTGGCAGCTTACTAAATGATGATGCACTATCTCCGTATAATGCGGCAATAGCATGCCCTTGACCACTGTTGCAAGCTCGTAGTTGACTAAAAGTCCATGATCTTCTCTCAACTGATCATCTTGGATAAATTTTGGAGTATGGTTTAGAGTGGACCCCAAATTTTTTTTTTTTTTTGCAAATATCCTGCCGAGAATTTTAGCCTTCATGGAAGTAGGGGCAATGGTATCTGGATTAAGAATACAAGTATGCGAAATTATCAATTATACCACTCGCCACACATTATGCTTGAATGTCGCATGAAATGTGAATTGACATGTCAAATGCTTACACTTCAAATACCATCTACCCTTGTCTGATCGTTCGACTCGGTAATTGACCTGATTTTCCAAATGATATACACCGACGGTATCCTCCATCTCGCTCTTACTACAAAATGTATTGTTCATGGTTAATTGACCAAGCGTCGAGTCTAAAGTAAAATGTTGTGCAAGGTGATTCGGACTAGATGAAGGAACCTCTAGAGAAAGACGCCATGCACTTGCACTAGGTTGAGGTAGGTTCATACTATTCCAAGCCTCACAAAAAGAGTGGAATTCTCTAAGGCACTCCTCACATAACAGTTTCTCATCTAACGGCTCATCTTCATCATCAAAAGTGGTGTTGAGATCTTCATGATCCCTAACATTAGACCCAATTGGACTAATGAGAGCGTGAGGCATTGTACTAGGATCGACACCATCGACATACAAACGAGTACTCTGTGGTGGCACATGCATGAAATCTCTTTCCATTCTCTCGTATTCAGCAATGCTATTACGATTGTTTATTTTCTTCAGTGACACATATACAACGAGATCTTGATTTTTGTACTTGTATAAAAATTGTGCGACATCATCGTCTGTAACTAACCTCCAACGGATAAGTTTTTCCCGCAATTCACAAAGGGTTTCACTCGATAGCCCCATTCACTCATATCTGCTTGCACCAGTCCATGTATTTTTTCCATATGTATCCGAAGGATTCACCCAAGTAAGAATGTGATCCATTTCACCATTTGTATATTGAAAACCTTCACAATAACCTCCATGACGAATCACCATAAATCTTGTATTCTCATCCATCTACAATTAAATTAACAAAAAAATTCATTAATTAAATTATAGAAAAAATAAAAAAATATAGAGAAATAGTTTATTAATAATATAATGTCATTATAATAGTTAATTTAAAAATCATGGTCTTATTTAATTTTGCAATCTTAATTACTAGTAAAACCACGGTGTTATCTAATCATTATATGGAAATGAGAAAAAATCCTTATTATTTAAATTGACCATGATTAAGTCCTGATATTATTATTATAATATATTTATTTTATCACTCTCAAACATTAAAAAATTGATCATGATTAAGTCCTGATACACTTCAAACAGTCCTAGGCATTTCATTTGCAAAAAATTAAAATAAGTCGTTCAAAAAGTCCTAGGCGTTTTTTGTCAGTACATACATCACATTATCATTTTTCACAATACACTACACCAAATTTTCACGTGTTCTTAAATTAGGCATATTTTTGTGTTATTTTCTTTAGTTTCTTTTTAAAAAATTTGACAAAATTTCAATTTTAGATTTGTATTTTAAAAGATATTATTAATTTTTTTTCTATATAATTAGAAGGGAATTTCAACACAGTTCTCAGACACGAAACATAAAAAATATTTTCGGCGAGATCAAAATTGTTAATATTATTCAGCATTAGTAAACTTACTTGGAGAAGTATCAGGAGCAATAAGAGCAACACCCTCACTGGAAGCAACACGCTGAGCACCAAATTTATTTATAAAATTCTCATCTTCAATAACATCAAGAAATATATGTTTCTTGAACTTCATAGTTCATCTTGATAGAGCTTCACATAGTTTTTACAATGTAAAAATGCAAGAGTGAATTGTGAATGTTGAAAAACTACGAAGAATGTATATTGATTGGAAGTTGTGTATTTAATTTGAGTGGGTGAAGAATTAATTTAGGGGTAGGAGAAAATATTTAATTAAGAAGAGAGCAGTGGGGTGGGGGGGAAGATGTAGCCGACTAGGTCATTTGGGTGGAGAATATTAATTTGTGGATGGGGTGGAGTGTGGGTGGGTGGGTGGGGGGGATTGGGGTAATGCCGTGTGGGTTTATTTGGGTAGGGATATTTAATTTGGTGGGGTGGGGGTGGGGGTGGGTAGTGCCCAATTGGGGACTATATGTAGTGGAGATCATGGTACATTGGTACGTCATACATGGGTACAAAACTTTTTATTTTTTAATGATGGGTAAAAAACCTTTTTTTTATTAAAGTGGGTACTTTTACCCTACTTCAATATATATATATATATATATATATATATGATAATTGATAAATTTAAATTTATAATAAATTTATGTTCATATAAGTTTTTATTATAATTTAATACTCCATTTGTGGGATTAATTGGCCTGATTTGTGTTCAATTCCAATATTAGGCTGTCCTCAATGGGAGTTTTTTTTTTTTTTTTTTATGTGGCATTGAGGAAAAAAATCTAAGAAATAATTTTTTTCCATTGGGGTGGGGTTGGGGTAAAAGTTAGGTAGAAGAAGAAGAGAGAGGGAGATTCGGCCCCGCGCTACATAAATAAATTTTCTTTTAATAATTAAAAGGTTAAATTTTGGAATAAAGGCTGCACAACCATGAATCCTTTTTTAATTTTTTTAAAACACGCTTTTTTGATCCGGATCGTTTGGTCCGCGGGCTAAATAGGCTAGCCCAATTGCAATTGTTTGCGAAGATATTATTTTGCATCAATAAGTGGTTTATGAGAATAACTTACTGTCGTACTTGTGGGGTCGGTTTCACGGGCCGGCCCGTTAGCCAGCTTATTATGTTTTATTAATTATTTAATTAGGTATATAATTTATATTAAATGTAAAAGATAATCTACTTAGTAAATTCTTATCTAACAAACTTACGAAAAATGAATAGGCTTATTAAATGATTAATCATTTACTTAAACTATTATTTATAATTAACCAAACTAAAACTAATGAACAAAAGTTAACATTGAATTTGTTGTCGGTGTTTTTTTTATTTTATAGATAATTTATTTTTATTAAAATAATTACTAATTTATACTTTTACATGTTTCAAATGATTACACTAAAATGAAAGAAGATGTTGTCTCATTATCCAAGAAAGGATCTAATACCGAAGATTGAAGAGAAGATATTTATTAAATTTTAAATTAGTTGTTAATGTTTGAACTTTGTGAATTATGTTTTCATGTAATTTTCATGAATTTATGAACTACATTTGAATAATTTCACTTTATAATTATGACTTTGTATTTTATATTGAAATATAATTTTTTTAAAAAATTACCTCAAGCCCGTGGACCGCTAGGGTTAGGGTTAGGTCCCAAATATTAGTGGTCCGAACTGTTAAGGCCCGGGATCATTTAGGCTCGCAACTCGTTTAACATCTCTAATTTTGCGTGCTTTTAATTTGTATTTTATCGTTTATGTAATAAAAAATTAATGATATTGGAGTTTTTTAAAATATAATAAAATAATAAATTAAAATAATCAGAATATTTAATTATTTATTATTTATCTAAATAATAAAGAATTAATATAGTTAATAAATTAAAATATAAAGAGTATAAAGAGAATAAATAGAATATTAATTGAAGTGTGTCCCAAAAAAACCTACCTTTTAGGTTTATTATTGGGGATGTATTTTGTTTTGGAGGTAGATGTATTTTTACTTTTGAAATGGAGCTGACATGGCAGGAAAAAAACCTGATTTATGAGGTAGATGATTGGAGAGGACCTTAGAAGAGAGCTCCCTCATTTTTGTTCATCGGAGTTGTCAGCCAACCAATCACTTGCCCGTCTATGTGGAATTGGTAATTAAACGATCATCTTGTCACTGTTCAACTGTCCAATCGCCAACCAATTTGCCAACACGATGTCGTTCAATGCTCAATCGCCGCCCAAGTGGCTACGTTTGCTGAATCATCGCCTTGCTGACATTTCCCCAATCGGTGCCGTGTAACTACAGGTTGGTTGTTTGCTAGTCTTTTGACTTGTCGTTAAATGAAGTTTTTCTGAGGTTGTCTATTTTAATATTTTTTTTAAGGAAAAACAAATGCTCCCAAAAATATAGTCAGTACAAAATTGAGGAGCACAATTCCTGATCCACATGGGAATTAAATCTTCTCTCCATTCGAGAGGAGTAGAAATTTTTCTCGCCAAACCTGACATTTCATGATCCACTTTGTTTTGTTCTCTGGGAATGTATTAGATATCTCCAGGGGTGGAGCAAATATCAAAAATACCGGTATACCATACTTACCATACAAAAAAATATAGAATTTATTGAATATTTCGGTACGGTCTGATACCTTATCAAGATTTTCGGTACGATATCGGAATAGAATTTTAAAATTTTTGTTATATCGGTATATACCAATATACCAAAATATTTTTGATATAAATCGGTGTACTGAAAATATTCCGGTATACCGATTATTTTTTGTATACCGAATTATACCGGTATATACCATTTTGATAATTTAATATTAAAATTATACTTTAATTATATCGGTATGGACTAGTATGACGGTATATACCGATATGGTCGGTATTTCGGTATGGACCGATATTTCGGTATATATCGAAATATCGATATAGCACGGTATACCAAAATTTTTAGTACGGTATGCGGTAAGCAGTTTGGTATACCGAAATTTGGTATATCGAAAAACTCGGTACGGTATCGGTATGAAAAATGTATATCAGAAATTTCAGTACGGTACGGTATGGTACGGTATGTCACCGCTAACACACTAAGTCATCTGTCTTCTCACTCCAAATCATTTGTAATGTAGCCCCCTCCGGACTCAGGCAAGTCTCTCTCTTTTTTATTAGTTGTACCGCTTCTATGGAGTCTGATAGGATAGAGAAAGGTGATGAATATGTACTCTTGCCCCCTCTAATCCCTTCCAAGATCGCTTGTAACTTAACTCCTAGGACTGTCCCGAGGTATTTTATCCGGCAACCAGCTGCTATCTCAATAACTCCTTCACCATTCACTACAATATACCCAAGTGATGCCAACAAGTCTTCCTCATGCAAATTAGCTTTGACTTTAAATTCTTTCTCCTTGCCACTTCTCCCGATCCCAATGCGTCATTGTTGCTCTGTCCAGGTTTTCTTAAGCAATCTGTCTTTTTGTTACAATCTCTATAACTTGCAAGGAGACTCATCAATACCCATTCTGCTTTGATGCAGTTTTCAATTTTTTTTGTTGCCCTTCATTTCTAGTGATGTTTGCACCAATCAGCACCTCTTTTTCCAAATGCCCCACGCTGTCATTGCAATCTCCTCACTAAAAACACTTATATTTATCGAGAAAAGGAGGTCTGATATCTCCCCTGCCCCATCCACTTAGAAAGATTCAACAAACCCAAATTTTCCAGTTGTTTTTTACCCATTGGCAGGTGAATAAAAAATGTGACATAGATGCACTCGCTGCCCCCACACAGTGTACAATGTGGCAAGCAAGGTACATGATGCTTCGGTAGGTTTGCTTCAGTTTAACGCAATCCTTAAAAACTTTCCATATGAAAATTCGTACCTTTGGTGGTATGTTTAGCCTCCAAATGTGTTGTTGTTTTGATGAGCTTTTTGCAATACTTCTCTTATTTTTAGCTTCCGTTGTTGCTACTTGATAGGCAGACTTTATTGAGGACTTCTTTTTTGTCGTGCTGCCAATATCTCAGATCCCTTGTATTGTTATCCGTTATGGGTATTCTTAGTATAGTGTCTGCTTCGAAGGATAGGAAGGCTCATCTAATTAGGTCCTCGTTCCACTGTCTTGAGCTTTTGATGAATCTGTCCACGGTGGAGGCCCTTGCCACTCTTGATTTTATTACTCAATTTCTCAAATTAGGTAACCAAGCAATCTTGTAGATTTGAGTTTGGTTGCCATTGTTAACCCTCCATCTTAGTCCTTTCTCAAGCAGTGTTTTGCTCCACATCTGTGATCTCCATATGAACGAGGGGTTTGATCCTAAGTCCGCCTCCATAACATCTGGTTGTTTGTAGTACCTCGCCTTTAACAATCTTGCTACCAAAGAAGTTGGTCGAGTAATCAATCACCACACCTGTTTTGAAAGCATAGCTTGGTTAAAATGTGTAAGGCTTTTGAACCCCAAACCCTTATCATGCTTCTTCTTGATCAAGGTTGTCCATTTCATCATATGCAAACCTTTATCTGAGCCACTACCTCCCTACCAGAATTTTGCCATTTGCATCTCCATATCGTGACATATAGTAGCTGGTATCCGAAAGCAAGACATAGCATATGTAGGGATTGCTTGTATAACTGTCTTTATTAGTACCTCTTTCCCTCATTCAGATAGCTCTCGGTTTTTCCAACCCTCATTTTCTTGAAAATTCTGTCTCTAAGATAACCAAATTGGTGTCTCTTGTTTACCAGTGAGAGGGTAGGATGACTCAGGTAAAGATCATGTCCTTGGGTTACTTTCACTTTAATTGCTTGGAGCACTTGTGCCTTCAAAACCTGGTCCATGTTGGGGCTGAACACAATGGCTGATTTGTCGAGTTTGACCAGCTAACCGGATGCTTTTTCATAGCTTTCCATACATTTTTTAAGGTCTTCTCCATTATTATTCGGTCCGTCCTGAAGAACATGAGGCTGTGGTCTGCAAAGAATAGATGAGATACAACCGGTGCTTTTCTAGCAATTGTGACTCCGTTGAGCTGTCCCATCTGGACTTTTGTATTGATCATCGCTGAGAGGCCTTGAGCACAAATGATGAACATGTACGGTGATAAAAGGTCTCCCTGTCTCAAGCCCTTCGTTGGCTCACGCTTGAAGATAAGATTTTCCCATCTATTTTCCCATCTATCTTAAACGAATAAGATATTGTAGCGACACACTTGAAGATAAGATTAACTCATTTCTGATTAAATCCCAGCTTATACAACATGTTTTTCAAGAAGCCACACTTAATCTGGTCATATGCTTTCCCCATGTCAAGTTTTAATAACGCAAAACAATTTCCACTTCTATTATTCTGTATCCAATGTATGCATGCAAAAGCTACAAGAATGTTGTCTGTGATCAATCTACCCGGGATAAATGCACTTCGAGATTGATCAATACCAGTCTCAGCCTATTAGTAATAACTCGAGTCAAAATACAGTAGCTCACATTACAAAGACTAATAGGTCTAAAATCTGTTACCTGTTTTGGGCTCTTCTTCTTTGGAACTAGGGTGATGGCCATGTGGTTCCATGATCTAGGGGATGACTCTCATTTAGCACCCTCAGTATTTTGTTTGTGAGTTCTCCTCCCACGACTTCCCATGATTTTTGAAAAAAATGCATCCATAAATCCATCAAGGTCAGGGGCTTTGGAGGGGTTAATTTCAAACGTGGATTTCCTCACTTCTTCAGCTGTAAAGAGTTGATCCATGTAATTTTTCAATTGCTGGATAAGGAATGCTTCACTTCTTTTGTAACTTGCATAATTTCTTCTTGGGTTGGCATTTGAGTTTTGTAAAGCTCCTCATAGTAATTTGAGATGGCACTTATGATTTCCTCCTTTTTTGTACACCATCATCCTTCACTATTGGACAACCCTCGAATGGAATTTTTTCTCCTTCTCTCAGTGGCCTTGCTGTGAAAATATATTGTATTCCGGTCTCCAGTTTGCAACCAATTGATTCTCGATCTTTGTCGCCAATAGTTTTCTTCTTGTTCTTCAAGCTTGTGTAGTTGTTTCTCAAGTCCCTTAACCATCAACATGTCTACTTCCTCATTTTCAGCTCTCTTGATTTTCTTAATTTGTGTGTGCAGTTGCTTTATCTTCCTTGCCGTGTGTCCCCAACTAATTGCTTGCATGCTTCCAGCACAAGCATTTAGCTTCTCATGCAGGTTTGAGCAGTGTTCAGCGCTTCTCCAGGCCTGCTCAACCATATCTTTGTAGTCATCTTCTGGCAGCCACTTGTGTTCAAATGTGAATCCCCTCTCTTCCTTGCTTGCAATCATTGTGTTTAACTTCTGCTTCATCATACATTTCCAGCCAAGCCAAGTTTCCAACAAATCTGTCCAGCTTCTCTCTAATCATTCCCCTTCCCTCTTTCGTGTTCATCCACGTATATTTTGTCCCTATGCACCTCAGTTTAAATTAAGACTGAAAGCTCTATTTCCCCCTACCTATTTCTCTTCTTCAATTCTGATCTCCCCCCACTATCCAAGCTTGTGGACTTCCATCATGTGATTTTTCAATATAGTGTGTTTCAGAAATTTCAGAAATGTGTCTAAGATGAGCAACGAGATTGCCATAGAATCCCGTAAACTACCAACTATATATGTTTATCATCAGTGATGCAACAATCTATGTGAGATGATGAGTACGACAAAATAGTTACATTGATATTTTGCTTCCAAAACAACAACAGACCTCCCGTCGGGTTTACACTAAAATAACCTTCGAATTTTAGGACTCCCTTCCACTTACTTCCTGCAGCAACTCTAACTCTAGACTCAATAATAAATAACATAGAGGGACCACAATTAGCGACTAAGCTCTGAATATCGACGGTTGCCCAAACCTCCAAACAATACAACTCATATGTGTTGGGGGGGTTGAGTTTCCCTGACCTCTGCCATATCTTCAAGACTCTTCACCTGATAAACTACAAACCTCATGATTTTCTACATTTTTCCCCAAAAAGTGTTGAGAAAGGTTTCATCACTTCAACTTTAGGAAATTCTTATTTATAATTATTCATTGGATATTTTAATTAATTTGATTTATTATATTCAGTAAATTGAAATGTGTTGCGTTAACCTTAGAGCACATTGACACAATTAATTTTAGCTCTCAGTTGTTATTATAGCTGTCAAATGGGCCGGATCGGGCCGTGGTGTTTTTTCGGGTCAGACCGGACCTGACACGGTTCTTTTCGGGCCACATATTTTCAAGTCATCCTGGCCCAAGGCGGGCCACCAAGCAACCGGGACAAACTAGCCCGACTTTTTAATTTTTTTAATTTTTAATATATCACCATTACATTTAATTTCAATATTAGTCTTATTAATTGATAATTTTGTATACAGATACTACTCAAATAGTCATAAAATTTTATTTAATTTGCCAAAAATAATTTAATAATTAAAATAAAACTCATATTTCTATAAAATATTTAAACAACAATAATTCAACAAACCTTAATAAACTATAATTCACAAAAATAAATTCAAACAACAATTTTCTAACAATTATTTAAAAACTAACATTCAATAAAAAAATTAAACAACTTATTCAATATTCCTCTAATAATTTTGAATTATAATTCATACTAACAAACGTACTAATTTCTAATTAAATAAAATAATATTATCAAAATTCTAAATAAATATTGTCAATATTATCTAATTAATATTTTTAACAATACATATTAATTAATTAATTGAGATAATATATTTTGATTAAAAATATTTATTGAGGAAGTTTAAGTGAAAATACACATATTCCTTGATTATAACACAAATAAAATATTTATTGAAAATATTTAAAAGAATATAAAATAGAAAAGAAATTCAAAATAAAAATTGTATAAGAATATAGTAAACACTCATAAGAGAAACATTATAAAAAAAAAATACATACTGGGCCAAGCCCAAGTGGCCCGTCGGGCCAACTTTGTCGGGTCAAATAGGTCCGGTTCTTTTCGGGCCTATAATTTTTAGGTCCGTCCTATCCTAAAAATTGGGCTTTTCGGGCCGATCCCATTTTGACAGCTCTAGTTGTTATAGATTGATGTAGGAAAGGATGAATGATTAATTTTCTTTTGTACTCCCTCCGTCCCAGAGCAATTTGCAAGGGAGGGGGCACACAAATTAAGAAGAAAGTAGAATAAAGTAAAAAAAAAAAGTAGTGTTTTGAGGGTTAATTTGGTAAAATTTTATGTAAAAAGTGAAAAAGTTAGTTGGATTGAGTGTAATGTGGGCCCAAAAAGTGAAAAAGTAATGACATTTTGTGTAAATATGTAGATATTGTGAGGGTGAAGTTTATAAAAGGATTTCTTTTTTTTTTGTCTGCAAGTTCCTTTGAAACGTCCCGAAAAGGAAAATTTGCAAGTTCCTCTAGAACAGAGGGAGTATTATATATAGCTAATGATGTGTATAAGTTAAATTTTCAAGATTTTTATGTTTAGAAATTCCTTGATGTTTGTTCATTTATTTCGACGGATTGTTTTATGAATAATCAGCACATATCTATACATGGGAAGAATTCTCGTCATTTTCTACTTTAACAATCTTTTGTTAAAATTTATTCTCGTGATTTTTTCTCTTTAATAAAAAATTGTGTGTTACCATAAAAAAAATTATTTTTTCATAAATATTTATGAGAAAATAATACTCTATATTTTTTCTTATAGTAACACACATTTTGCTCTTGTATTATATAAACAATTATTTATTATATAAAATAAATGAATATATATAAAAAGAACAATATATCATAAGATTGTAACACACATCTATATCTATATATATCTATAACTATCTAATAACAAAATCTTATTCTTTTTTTAGAAACTTTTTTTAACAAAACTTTTTTGCTTTCTAAATTTGTATTGTTAAAAAAAATATCAGTTATTAAAATTTGTAAAGTCTTTTCAACTTTCTTAATAAATGAATTAGCTATTATTATTATTATTAAAAAACCAAACACATATAAATAAAACAATAATCCTCTTAATCTCCCCTAACCAAATATCAATATAAATATAAATGATTCTTTTAACTACCCAATAAAAATCATTTGCATTCTCTTGCTCTCTTTTCAGTGATATTAATTAAAATCTGATACGAAATAAAATTAAAAAAGCCAAAGAATATCTAACAAAAAAACCTTTTACATTCTCTAATCATTAAAACAATTCTAATGATTGTAACTGAAACAAAATTTATATAACAATACATATATAATAATAAAATTTTGGACCAAATTGGGCCCAAGATTCTTTTTACTTTTTTTTTAAAAAAAAATTTAAAACTATTCTTATACCATATCATATAGCTTAGGTGGCTGTAATTTTTTTTTTACCCTAGGTTACAGTGTTCAAATCCTTGCACCGATATTTATTTTAATTTTTTATATGCATATTCAATATGTCTTTAAGTAGATGAATTAGGACAAATATATTTAGAATTTTACAAAGATGGAGTTTATATTATTATCTGCACATGACAACAAACAACTTATAAATTTTTTTTTAGTGATTGAATCAATAAAAATGTATTTTCAATGATCCAAAAGATTAAGCAAGTCATACTTTGTATTAGTCTATAATAAAAGATAAATATATTTTTATAATTTTATCTTTTGTATGAGAATACATTGTATTAGATAATATTATAAATGAGATAAAACTTTAATGAATTCATATTTTAAAAGAAAATATAATTTAAATAGTAAAGTGAAGCTTTGTCTCAATTATAAAATCAACTCACAAATCACTCTATTTTTAAACAAAGTGAGTTCACACATATTCGGGAAATATTAGTAAGAATTAAGATTCATGGTATATAATATTTTTATAATATAATAAAATAAAAATTTTAAAAGATAAATTAATGAAGTTTAATATGTATTTTATTTTTCATAATTGTAAACTTTTGTTGTATAAAAAATTATTAATTTTTTTGTTATAAATATTTATAAAATAATTTTATGTGATTGATTCTATTTTTTTAAATAGATAGTCCAAGAAGAATTTCAAAATTTTGTTGATTAATTAAATTAATATGCTTAACAAATTAAAATGTGTGTACACATATATACTCATATATATAATTTTAAGTAAAAATTAATATTAAAAAGTATTAAAATAAAATAAAAAAATTATTTTTATTTAGTTTTATTTAAAAAATTTGTTTTGATATTAAGGCTCATATTTCTTAAAAACTGTTAGTTTACACATCAAAATTTTAAATAACAAATCAACAACACATCATAAAACTTAACCATTCTCTCTGTCCTAACTCCTAAATGATATTATATAGTTAAATTTTATGGAATTTTTGTATATGAGTTAACTTATAGTATCTAAATGGATAAAATAGGCTTTAATGAGGGTAAATTGCTCAATTTAAGTGAAAAAATGTCTTTGAGTGTAATTATTAGTAGAATGTGATGCATTATAGGTTTTTGTAAATAATGAATAGTGAATTGTGTAATTTTTTTTTTTTAATATAGAAAGTGATAATAATATTATTTTGAGCAACACTTGCGTAGAAATTTCTACGGTAGAAATTTTCAAATATAGAAAAATTAAAAAAAAGGCTCACGCGGGTTAACCCCTAACAACCTAGCTAATTGACATGCATACTAATACCTAGAGCTGGCAAATGGGCCGGGCAGGGCCGGCCCAGTCCAGCCCACCGGGCCAACTGATGTTCACTGGTCGGGCCGGGCCGGCCCATTTTTCAGTCGGGCCTATAAAAATTGAGCCCAGCCCAGCCCAATCTAGCCCACGGGCTAACGGGCCAGTCCGACTTTAAATAATAATTTTAAAAATTATACTATAATCACTGTTAACTTATACTTTTACAATTCACAAACCAACAACACAAACATAAAATAGAACTAAAACCACAAATTCAAACATAAATTAAAAAAGAAATAAAGATCATTACTCATAGTCATAGTGTCCTAATATAATAAAAGCAGTTCATAAGTAGAGAAGAGGGTGAGTCGTGTGTTCCACTATTGAAAATTAGGAAACTATGGTTTGTTGAATTATGAGGTGTATTGAAAAATGAAAACAGTACACGTCAAAGCTCAAAAGTCTTAGAATCCATTATTTTTAATTATATTATTATTAATTATATTATTTTAAAATAAAATTTATTTCACCTGGCTAAACGGGCCAAACGGGCCAGCTCGCGGCCCACCGGGCCAAGCGGGCCGTGCCAAAACGGCCCGATTTTTTTCGGGCCACTATTTTTCAGGCCCAGCCAGCCCATACGTCAGGTAGGCTGGGCCGGAATTGCCAGCTCTACTAATACCCTTCCATCTAATAACCTATTCTCATGCATACTAAATCCGGCTCCACCCATGCATATTAACTACCCATGCTATTTCACCCATGCCAGCAGCTTTAAAGCTGTTGGCAATTACTTTTATTTTTTAAACTTATTTTAATTTTTTGTTTTTTAAATATTATGTTAATTAAAAAAGATTTAGTTAATAATATGTTACAAATAGATATTTATCGTATAGTAACATATATTTTGATTTTATAGTAACACACATTTATTCTAATAGTAACATATATTTGTCTTCCAGTTTGTGTTACTATTTGGGTAAATGTGTGTTACTGTAAGGACAAAAATATTTTTATTAGAGTAAATTTGTATCTCTTAATTTATTAATCATCCCTTTAAATCTAGGTATATTATTTCATGTAATATATATGTTATTATATGAAAAAATAATCATTTCTATAAAAATAAATTAATATTTGTGAATAATCAATATTTGTTCTTATTGTAGCACACATTTTGCTCTTGCATTATGTTAAAAATTATTTATCTATAAAAAAATGAATATATGTAAAATAACAACATTTTATAAGATAGTAACACACATTTGTTCTAATAGTAGCATACACTTGCCCCCCAGTTTGTGTTACTATATGAGCAAATGTATGTTACTATATGGGCAAAATATCATCATCCCTCTAAATTTAGGTATATTGTTTCATGTAATATATATGTTATTATATGAAAAAAATAATTATTTCTATAAAAATAAATAAATATTTGTGAATAACTAATATTTGTTCTTAAAGTAACACACATTTTGCTCCTGCAATATGTAAAAAATTATTCATTCTATAAAAACAAATGAATATATATAAAATAATAACATTTATAAGATAGTAACACACATTTATCTTCCAATTTGTGTTACTATATGGGCAAATGTGTGTCACTATATGAGCAAAATATTTTTTTATGATAATAAATATGTGTTTGTTAATTTATTCACCATTCCCTTTAAATCTAGGTATATTGTTTCATTAAATACATATGTTATTATATTATAAAAATAATTATTTCTATAAAAATAAATAAATATTTGTGAATAAACAATATTTATTCTTAAAGTAACACATATTTTGCTCTTGCATTATGTGAAAAATTATATATTCTATAAAAATAAATGAATATATGTAAAATAATAACATTTTATAAGATAGTAACACACATTTTCTATAATAGTAACATATATTTGTTCTCCAATTTGTGTTACTATATGGGCAAATGTGTGTTACTATATGGACAAAATATATTTTTATATGTGTTTCTTAATTTATTCATTATCCCTTAAAATCTAGGTATATTGTTTCATGTAATATATATGTTATTATATTAAAAAAATAATTATTTCTACAAAATAAATAAATATTTGTGAATAATCAATATTTATTCTTAAAGTAAAACACATTTTTCTTTTGCATTATGTGAAAAATTATTTATTTTATAAAAACAAATGAATATGTGTACAATAACAACATTTTATAAAATAGTAACACACATTTACTTTAATAGTAACATATATTTGTTCTCCAGTTTATGTTACTATATGAATAAATGTGTGCTACTATATGAGTAAATGTATGTTACTATACTAACATTAATTGAGAGCAAGTTTTTAAATTTATTATTTAATTTATTTAATTTATTTTAAATTTATAATAATTAAAAAATAATAAATAAATTTTTTTACACTATTGTATATAAAATAGTTTGGGCTTGGGACCTGGGCCTGAGTTGGGCATGTGGGTGGGGAAGGGTGGTTGAAGGTTGAGGGAGGAAGGAAGGAGTGAATCACATATGAATATGAATTTTCGAAGCGGGCGTGGTGGGAGAGGGAGAGCTGTGCGCGTGAGATTATTAATTGCATTTGTCTATTTTTAGAAATTTCTACCAAATTTCAATGGTAGAAATTTTTATATAAGTTTTTGTCTATTATTTTTTGTCATGCACTCACACATGTTGAGTGAGAAAAGAAATATGTAATTTTTTCAATTATCAAATGCCAACCATACGACGGAAGATCTTCAATAATTTTTAGTAAAGAATTACTAACAATTGGCCGGGTATCATAGTCATTAATTTAGACATCTATGCTTCACCATAAAAATAGTTGTATAGCAATGACGAGTCTCTCTACTATCATCTGTGAAATCTATGGTTTCAAATTTTTATTTATTTTTTATATTAAAATGTTGGTTTTGATAGAAAGTTATCATCCATATAACTACAAATCATATTTTATACATAAATATATTGGTATTTTCTATAATAATAACTATATAATAATAAAATCTTATTCCTTTTTTAAAAACTTATTAATTAGCCAAATTTCTACTTACTAAATTTGTAAACATAATTATTATTATTATGCATAGTTCATTAAATAGAACACATAAATCAAAATTAAACCAACCTCCTAATAAAGAACATTAACCTTTCAACTTCTAAACTTGATACACACAATTATTTTACATTTAAAAAGATTGCAAGTTCATTCCAACACCACTTTTATTCTAAGCAAATATTTCGATCATCTACATTTTGAAATTCTAATGACATGACTTCTTTAGAGCTAGAAAATACTTAGAGAATTATTCAATTTTATGATGAAAATATTACTTTATTTTTTGATTTAATGATATTTTATTGGAATTAATTTGTAAAAATCTAAAAAGTCTTTAAAAAATGCTTTAAAAATTAAAATATGTTTGTATATAAATATATATATTTAAGTAAAAATAATATAAAAAATAGTCAAAATAATAAAATAATTTATGTTAATTTAATTTTGGTTAAAAAAAATTATTTTGATATTAAACTCATATGTTTTAAGAATAGTTAATTTCCACATCAAAATAAAAAATTACAAATCAACCAAATTATGTCATACCATTAAATTTAATCACATTATGACACATATTAAAACTTATTATTCTCCATTACTCTGTTTCAAAAGACATGTATAGATTGAACTTTTGAGATTTTTTGTATGGAAGTTGACTTATAAATATATACAATAGTTCTTGATGTGGTCGTATTATTCATCTTAAGTGAATGAAATTTTAAAAAAAACCGTATTTATGTCTAATTATTAGTAGAATGAGATGCAATTTATAATTCTTTGTTACTGATAAATAGTGAATTGTGCAATGTCGTTTAAAACAAAAAATATAATATATAAAAGGATTAATACTTGACATTACAATTTTTTCATTCATGCATAATATAAGATAATTAATTATATTATTATAAATTTTTTATTTAATAAATATCATATATCGTGCAATACCATGCATCGCACGGGTGAAAAAACTAAAATATACTCTCTCCGTCCCAGAGGTGTTTTCACCTTTGGGATGACACAACTTTTAAGAAAAACAGAGTGTTGTGTAAAGTTATATTATTAAAATAATGAGATTAGTTGGATTGTGAGGATAAAGTTAAAGTAATAATTTCCATTTATAGGGTGTGAAAACAATTGTAGAAAGGACGGAAAATGAAAGTGTGAAAACAATTATGGAACAGAATGAGTATAACAATAACATAGTGCGTAGACTGCACTTTTCCCGCCTAAATATTGGAGCGCGTGAACCAACTAATTAGGTTGCACGCTCCACAAAGGTTGTGCTGTGGATGGCTATGTGGCATGCATTGTGGGGTTTTTTTAGATAAAGTTTATCATTTTATTTCAAAGATTGTATATAGGAGTAATTAGTTTATATCATCATTCTATCATAAATAGTCATAAAAAATAATTTAAATAAGTTTAAATTCACATTTACTTTTACTTACATTGGCTTTTCTACGGTCAGGAAGGGATTTCGCCCTTCCTGACGTCAATAAACCAATAGAATTTTGACAAATAATATTATATTGCCCTAAACGACATAGTTTCGCTCTAAGCCAAAAAAATAGCTTTTAAAATTAGAAAATAAAAATTACTGAAATAACCTTTTTATAATTTTTTAAAAGTTATTTTTTTTCTAATTTTTAAAAGTTATTTTAATTAAAATATTATTATATTTTAATATATTTTAATCAAATTAATATTTATGTTTTCAAAATTAATTCTTACACCCATTGCGACCGGGCCCAGCCCGGCCTGAGCCCGAGTGGCCCGACGGGCCTAGCTGGCCTGACTAAATAGACCTGGTTCTTTTCGGGCTTGTATTTTTGGGCCCATATTTAAAAAACCCGGGTTTCAGGGCAAGATGTGCCCAAAAAATACAAGCCCGAAAAGAACCGGGCCTACTTAGCCCGACCCGTTAGGCCTGTCGGGCCACTCGGGCTCAGGCCGGGCCGGGCCCGATCGAAATGGGTGTAAGAATTAATTTTGAAAACATAAATTTTAATTTGATTAAAATATATTAAGATATAATAATATTTTAATTAAAAGGATAATTTGGTAATTTTAATTTTATTTAATAATATTAATTAATTTTTGTACAGTGCGATCGTCTTATGCATAGTGCAATCGCCCTAGTGCAAAGTGCAATCACTTCAAAATAGTATTGTACGTTAGATTATGAATCTAACGGTATTTAGGGGGTTTACTGACGTCAGGAAGGGCGAAACCTTCCTAACCATAGAAAGACCCTACTTACATTTATCAGTAATATATATATATAATTAGTTGGGCCATTTAATTTAATTAAATAGCCCAAATAATTTTATCCACCAATTTTTTTCATATCATTTACGATCTTTTACTTTTTTTTTATATTTTTAATTGACTCGAATACAATATAGGCATATGCTTGCTTCAAAACAATATTATGTTTGCTCTGATACCATGTAGAGAAATATTTTGAGATGTTTTATTTACATTTAAACAATATCTAAATACATGTAAAGTAGATGATTCTAGTTACAAAGATTTCAATGTGGAATGCAATGCAAACTGATTTACACATACTCCTAATGTAACATAAATACCTTTCTTGACAATTAAGCTCAATTAGTTAATTTTTGTATAAAAAACAAATAAAGAATACGAATTTCGAATAATTTTCATGGTAAGCATGCAGTTGTTCTTGGTCAGAAATACAAAAGTATAGTAGTAAATTTATTTTCTATGTTAGTGTCAAATAATTTTATTTTATTTCATACAAATCTAGCTATATTTAAATATGTCATATTAATATACTCCCTCCGTCCCAGTATAAGTTGCTCATTTTGTCATTTTCGTCCGTCCCACTATATGTTGCTCATTTGCTTTTTTTACATTTTTTGGAAATTACTATTCATTTATTTATTATTATTTCAATAATTTTTACACTATTCTCATTACTTTTTCACTTTTCTCCATCACATCACTTATACTTTTTCACTTAAAATCAATTATACATTTTCACTTTTACTTTAATCCGTGTAATCAAAAGCAACGAGCAACTTATACCGGGACGTAGGGAGTATATATATATGAAAAAATATTGAGTGAAATTAATTTATATATGTGTCATTTTAAAAGGTATATATTGTATAAATGAAGGATATAAATTATTTTATTGCAAAATATTGGAAAGTAATTTATATATGATTAAGTTGTTTACATACTTATATATATTAAAAACAATATAAATTTTAAAACACTCAATCTTATGGAGAATATATTAAAATAATACATTACATATTAGAATATAATTTTTGTGAATCAATACAATTGTAACATTGCAAAATATTAAAATGTTAAAAATACTTTTTTAATATATTTAGAATTTAGAATAAAGCATTATATATAAATTACACAGAAATATAAGAATATTTAATTTCATGAAGCTTTTAAAATATTTAGTAGTACTTAAAAGTATTTAAGCTATATATTTAGTATGAATAAGATAGTGTGCCACTTATTAGTAATATACTCATTTGAATCGGAGTTATATGAAATATTAGTTTATAGTAGTGTTTATAATATACAAATTGTATTCCAATTAAATATTGGATTTGGTGAAATATATATAATATTTAATAGTAAATAAAAATAATTAAAGTAAAAAGAAATTTGAGTAATTATAAAAATATTTAGAATTTTAAATTAATTAATATTTGTAAATATTATTGTAATTATTCAAAAACACTAATTTACGATATTTAAATATGATGATTTAATACAAAATTAATTTGTATTATTAAAAATATCAATTAGATAAGATTGACAATACTTTATTCAAATTCTTGATAATATTACTTTATTTAACTAAAATTTCTTATGTTTGTTAGTATGGCTTATAATTCAAACTTATTAGAGGGATGTTGAATTAGTTATTTATATTTTTTTATGAATTTGAGTTTATAAAGGATTGTTAGAAAATTGTTGTTTGATTTTATTTTTGTGAATTATATTTATTAAGGTTTGTTGAATTATTGTTGTTTAAATACTCCCTCTGTTCCAAAAGACATTGCATACTTTCTATTTTGGTCTGTTCTACAAAAAGTTTGCATATCCAAAAATGGAAACTATTTATTAAACTTCACTCTCACAACACATATAATATTCATAAAAATGTACCTTTTATACCTTTTTCTTAAATTCCGTGCCCAAAAGACACCACAATGTCTTCTGGGACGGAGGGAGTATTATATAAACATTTGAGTTTTATTTTAATTATTAAATTATTGTTGGAAAATTAATAAGATTTTATGATTATTTGAGTAGTATTTTTATACAAAATTATTAATTAATAAGATAAATATAGAAATCAAATGTAATGCTCTTATATTTTAAAAAAATTTAAAAAGATTGGGCCGGTTTAGTCCGGTGGCTCATCTTGGGTTACGACGGACTTGAAAATATGTTGTACGAAGAGAATTGGGCCCGACCCAAAAAAACATTATGGCCAGGTGACAACTATACTAACCACCTGTTAATGAAATAATTGACGTGCGTGCTTAAGGAAGTGATTAGCCAAGTTCGGGTTGACATGTCCAAGAGAATTGATCGAACTCGAGGAAAGAACCAGATCGAAGAACGCTCTGACGAGTCGCCAGTTATTAAGCTGGTGACGAGTCAGCAGCTTATAGTGAAGCAGGTAGTTGTTCACCAACAACTTATGATGAAGCAGGCTGGTGACGATCCAGCAGCTTGTATTTCCTATATAATGTAACCGAATTCATACGAATAAAGGATACAAAATTTTTACTCTAACGAAGTTCTGCTCGAACGACGAGCTTATATATACGACCTACATGCTTATTCATAAAACCTCGCATGTTCGTATATTTCAAAATATTGTTGGTGTAATTGTTATTATTATAGCCACATAATCGCATTTATGAAAATTACAGTAATAGTTTGGCGCTAGAAGGAGGGCCGCGGCCCGAATCTTGGATCGATCGAAAAGACTTGAGAAGTTTGCAATGTTTTCAATGTCTTGCATGGGGATATGAGTTACGGGGAGCACATGTTTGATGTTACAAGAACCCGTTCATGTTCAGTTATGGGCGTCCTGTTCTCCGCCGTTCTCGCTGCCCTCTGTTCGCTCAACGCCGTCCACCAGAGATCGCAACCCACAACCGGCGACGCCAACCGTTGCAGCCGTCCACCACATCTCAGCCGCTGCTCTATTCACGCCCATCGCCTCTGAGATTCATCTAGGATCCATCTTCTCGCCGAGACCCTTCGCCGGAAAACAGCAACCAGCCGCAATAACCGTCGCGCGAAACAACCGTCGCCTCTTACCAGCGCGTCGCGCGCCGCGCATCGGAAACTGCCACGGCAGAATTCTTATTCTTATTTGTTCTGTTTGACTGGGTTAATATTTGAGTAATATAACCGACTTCAATTGGAGCAGGAGGTGTGAGCCGCATCTTTTGACCGAGTCAGAGAAGTTGTATGCTGTGTTCGCGGCCCAGAAAATGAAGGAGACCTGCTCGCCGACAATGGCGCGCCTAGCTGTTCGCCGACCTCACCTGTTCGCCACGTGGAGCTGCTCGCCGAAGGAGTTGTTCGCTACCGAGGAAGCTGTTCGTCATTCAATCGGTCGTCGTAGGAGCTGTTCGCTCGCAAAGAGCTGGTCGCCCATAAAAATTTAAGGAGCTGGTCGCCTGCTTACGTACCTGTTCGCCGCCCAATTGTTCGCCGCCTGTGAGCTGTTCGCCTGCTAAGGAGATGATTGCCCATATGCTGTTCGCCCACAAAGTTATTCGCGGCCTAAATTCTCGAAAGCTGTTCGCCGATATTAATTGCTGCGTGGAGGTTACATGCCAAGGAATATAGCTGTTCGTCGCTGACCAAATTACTGGCGCAACACAAACCTTTGTTCATTACTTCTCAACGCTGCTCGCATGAATGTTACTCACGCATGGATACTTATTCGTAAGAAGAAATGGAACTCGTGGGACAGGCCTCCTACTGACTAAGTATTGCTGCTATTATTCTCACGCCCAAAAAAAAAAAAAGAGAGGCGGATTTAGAGGAGAAAATACTGATACACGTCTAATTGAAATGGTTAGTTAGAGGGGCCTGCACCAATTTAATTAAAAAAAAAAGGGTTAAAGAAAAGCAGTTGCTTAAAAATGGAGGTGCAGCCACCAAGTTTGACAGAGTCAATTGTGCACCAAACGTGTGGATTCAAAATTAATGTCATGAACAAATCCTTTTAGGCCATATTAATATTTGGCCCGGATTGTATAAGTTTAAATGGGCTTATAAATTTGATGGACCTAATTTAATTAAATCTTGGGTCAGAATTTATTTGATTCAAGATTAATAAGGTCTAGTAACTATTGGCCCATTTAAAGGATTAATTACAGGGAATAACAATTACTTCTTCAAGTAATTAACTCCCTCCGGAAACAATTACTTTTTAAATTAATTAACTCCATGCGGAAACAATTACTTCTTCAAGTAATTATACTCCCAGCGGAACAATTACTTCTTAAAGTAATTAAATTCCCCAAAGAAGAATTGCTTGCTAAATCAATTAATTCAAGCTACGGAACAAGAAAAGAAGAATTGCTTGCTAAAACAATTAAATTCAAGAAGTGGAGCCCTGACAATTAAGATCAATCACAGTTCAAGAAGTGCAGAAAATTGCCGGCCTTGAAATTAATTCCAGTTGCATGTTGAAGAATATATTTGCTTGCAAAGAATTGTTGATATATCTCCAGAAGAATTGCCAATCATACTTGGAGACCTTCGCTCGCAATTGGAAGAATAAAAAATTAGCGGTCTTGCCCACGAAGAATTACACTAGCTGATCACCTGCTCACCTGCTCGCTTGCTTACCTGCTCATCTGCTCGTTTGCTCGTCTGCTCACCTGCTCGTGAAGTATCTCAACCTCGTGTAATATCCTATGAGAGAAATAATAATCATCCAGCCCAGAGAGCCCCTACACCGGAGCATTCAACGGTGATCCATAATGCTATAACGAATAGGCAACAGTTGGAGAACAGACAAGAGTCCCAGCTACCCAAGTGGGACATAACTACATGCAAGAGTTATCTGAATTCCTCACATTCTTACAGAGTCCCAAAGATATCTCTCGTATGACGACCCTTTGCAGGGTATAATAGCAACAACAACAACAAGGAGCCGCCGGTCCTTCCGGGATGCAACCTGAACCAGAACCCGTTCGTGAACGGACTATTCAGCGTCAATCCGAGATCGAGACTGATAGCGAGCAATGGAGAAGACGAGAAGAGCGAGAGAAGCAAAAGATAACAGATCGACTGGGCCCACAGGACATACGAACCTGGAATGTGGTTGATGATTCTAGTCACAGCACACTGCAGAGCAGATTACCGGAGCGACGAGACTACAAGTCATACGGGTAACCTGTGTCGACTTCTCGTCCTCCGAGTCACATGCAAGAAGCAGGTCAAGAAAGACATTCAGATGGAGAGGTTGGGTCCTTAAGGTGTTCAGAAGGCTACCAAGATTTCAACGAAGTCCCATCCGAGCGATAGAGTGTTCGGCTCCGCTCGCTCTAAGCGAGAGGAAGGGTCTCCACGTCCTCGGGCTGAACTTAAGACGGAATCTTACTGTCCATGAAAAAGACCATTGAAGACCTACATGCCAAGATGTCTCTACGCTTGGATAACGATTCGACCCTGCAAATCCCATTGTCACCATCGATTCTTTCGGCACCGATTCAACTGAAGATCCAGTACCCGGCAACAAACCTGTATGAAGAAAGTTCTGATCTGAAGCATCGTGCTTTACTCAAAAGCATCGACTGGTGAACCTTGTTCAAGAAGAAGTGCCCAAAGCTCCAAGTTAAACGCTCTGGTCCATATTTCTCAAGCAAATACAATTGAAGAACACGGAGGAATCAATACACAACTCATCATGGAGTGACGTTACGGAACGATGACCCGTCCAAGACAAATCAAGGCAACTAATGGTAAAGAAGCTAGATCCTCACAAAGTAAATAGGTCGCAACGAATATCTGGAGTATCTACTCAGAGTGAAAGACTGCGTGAATCCTCTCGCTTAGATGATTGGATCATGAACAGTTTCCCGACAATAGATCCTCTAAAGATAAAAAGTTCGACCTATAAGCAAAGTTATCAACTAATTCAGAGGGCAACATAAGCTCATAATCACCAATATCGCCTCAATTTCCTATTATCCCAGAAGCATCCATTCAAAAAGAAGTCCAACATTCGACAATAAAGCTGAACGAGGGAGAATCAGACTCCGAACGATTGCAATGCCCTGAACTGGAAAAATAGAAAAATGAAAGCATGTAAAATAGGTCAATCAAAATGTCAAGAAAGAAAAATGACATTTGAGCACTACCTATCAAAGCCTCCACCTGAATGTGAAGACGATGTATTGACAACATTCCCATTGAGGCAAATATTGCATCGGCCGGAGATTTTGCAGGACGCTTGTTGAAATAGTCACTAGAGGTTAGCCAATATGGAATAACCTACGCACCCCGAACAATGATCAAGGGACAAGCGCTTGCCGACTTCATCGTCGAACTAACTTCCTCTCAAGATCCGCCGAGGAGACGCATAGTCTAATGGCACCTCTACATAGACGAATCATCGACATGCACAACAACAGGAGCTTGTGTAGTACTGATAAGCCCAGATACCCAAATCTTCAATTCGGCAATCAGATTCCTCAGGCAGATGCATTGGTCCGACAACGGAAAAGAAGAGCTGACACGAAGCTACAAGAACCCTCGACGTTTGATTACAAAATAAATCAAACTTTGAATGGGGAGCAGGAAGAGGAAAACGACTGGATCAAACACTCGACGTCCCAACAATATCATCAATAGCAAGGAACACCTAGCTGTTCCTTGAAAGATCAAAAGAAAAATGAATCACAACAAGTACTACGCATGTCATCAGAGTATCAACCACAACACAAATGAATTCCAAGACTTGTTGCGACAATAGCAAAGATTTTATTAAGATGAAGAAAATCCCCAATGAGAAGGCCATGAATCGCCTAATCCATCAACTCTGATATCGGGGAAGTTTTTGTCACATATATACATCTTGTACAAAAGGGCGAGACTTTCAGTTTATCCTTTTATACAAGATAAATGCGAAAATAATTTGCCCTATATGCCATTAACAACATGCAAAATTCCTTTGTTGTAGAATTATGTGAAATGTTTCTTGAAAGTTCTCCCGTACGAACTAAACTGGGACCCAAGAAGTTGGGTACTTCGCAAGATGAAGTAGTACTAATGGAGGTCGAACATTCAAAAAACGTACAAAGGGTAGAACATAATCAAGACACAACAATCCTAGCGGAATCAGCGCCTGAGAGGCACCTCAACACCGAACGACCGAACAAGTGCCTTCTCAGCCAAGATTTCAAACCCAGATTGATGGCAAATCAAGAAGCGCATGCCTTCTAGCACGATGGTTCAGCACGCAAAGATATTATGCGTATCATCATAACATTGAATACTACACCAGCAAGTGCATGGAACGGCAAGCTAACTTCAAGCATTCCTTTGAAAGGATTGCCAGCTATCACACTTCGTGAAGAAAACTCCAACTATCTCCAGATAAATAGAGTTTTCATCTTCTCAAGCCATGCTTTGGTAGATGATACATTTATCTCCTTGTTCACTCCAAAGCGATCATCCGCATTACGAGCTGCCAGCACCTCAACAAGAAGATATATGCTGATTCCATCAGAAATATCAGGCACAGACAAACAGATTGGAGGAACTGGCACATACTGGAAGATATATCCATCTCGAGGAAAGTAGCCTTCATCAGCATTATTTCGACGAAGGCCTTGATCTCAATATAAACCAAAGCGACGTCGACACTTCCTAAAGCATTAAGGAAGAGAGGTAACATATATATCACCATGTAAAATTCTCGAGGCATCTGTCCAAGAGACAGAACTGGCCCCACCAAATGCCTCCAAGCAATAATTCAGGCGACTATTCCATCTTTATAGTCATAGGTAAAATCTTGCGTAAAAGCTCCACGAGCTAGCAAGCCTCTATCACTCACGCAAGCCTTCTTAAAGGTTAGCGAGCAATCTCACGCGATCCTTCTATCCCATCTTTATAGGCGATGATATCTAGCATATATTGACGATGCTGCCTCATAGGCGATGCATTGTCGAAGCAATAATTCTTCTTGAAGGCATGATAATTCCGCCTATACAGGCGATGCGCCTCCCAGAGGCATGATAATTCCGCCTTTATAGGCGATGACTCGAGTATTCCGTCTTTATTCGCGCTGTCCATTTCTCATATAATGACGATGCCGCCTACATAGGCGATGCGCCTCCCAGAGGCATGATTCTGCCTATACAGACGATGTGTCTTCTCGAAGCGATAATCCTTCTTGAAGGCATGATTATCCCCTATACAGGCAATAAGCCTTCTTGAAGAAACAATCCTTCTTGAAGGCACGATTATCTCATCTTATAGGTGATGTTCATCCCATCTATATTGACAACGATGCGCCTTCTCGAAGTGATAATCCTTCTTGAAGGGGATTATACTATTCTTTATCAACAATGCAGGTTGGCGATACCCAGAACATTTCAAATCATTCAACTCCTGATCATAAATCACAATCAACAGTTGAATGAGGGGCATGAAACAAGCAGGAAGCAATGTTGATAAAGAGCAGTTAGCTCGGTTGTCTAACTCAAGTAGGCAGTTCAGGACTCAAGCGCAGTTAGCTGGGTTATCTAACTCAAGCAGGCAGCTCAGGACTCAAGCAAGTAGTTGCAGTTAGCTGGTTGTCCGACTCAAGCAGGCAGCTCAAGCACTCAGATAAACAATTCGATGAATAGGTATGCGAGCGCGAAACCATTGATGCCTCAACACTACACTGAGGGGCAGACAGATACACAAAATCATCAAGGAGAAAAAAGCTTGAATTCATACTGATCACAAGCATCGGGAAAAGGAAGCTTTGGTCTCTAACACCACGATGTGCGTTTTGTTACGTCAACGGCGAATGAAATGTGAAAGATAATCTTTTTTCTGTAAACGAAAGCCAAAAGGGATTGTAGTCTACCTGAAATTGCTTGAACGTGGTTTTTTTTTTGTCAAATGCGCTCTTCGTTGACCACGCTCCTTGTACAGCGACATAATGGTGTCAGAGACCAAAAAATGTCCTAAACAAGAGCGAAGCATCTTGCACTTCTTGAGCGGATAGGTTACGGTGCTAGACACCTAACACATCCTAAACAAGAATTGAGCATAGCGACCATAAAAGTCCACACCTATGGGCCGGCAGTGTATAAAACCCTCATCCTAACGGACGTAGTACGCGCTCCACGGGATAGCATACCTTACACTCCAAAGAAGATCGGGACAATGCTCTAAACGCTCATCCAACGGTTGCGTAATGCACGCACCAAATGGATAGCATAGCACACAATCCCAGTTTGGCGCCCGACGTAAGAGTGACTACTCGTTACAGCCTAATAGGCTATTTCACGAATATTGAAAAGTAAAGAGCGATACGAGCACCATATAAAAAGAACAAGCAATATACGCAGGTAGACATGAAGATAATTTCATTCCTTAAATAAGTTCGACAACAACAAAACAAGAACATCAAAATCATCCTGATCAAAAGAGTAAATGAAGCCGCAAAAGGAAGCAAAACTGCTAAAGCAAACAAGCCTAAACAGTTGGGGGCACATTCACCAGCGGCAGGAGTAATTTATCCTTCAATCGGAGTGAATGATGGCATCTCAGCTGGCTAAATTTCATCCATCAGTATGAAAGAAGCAGGGCCCGATACCACAACGAAAGTCGCAAAGCAACCAAGCGGAAGCGCTCGCCAAGAAACCATACATCGAATATTCCGGCAATAACAAAGCACAAAAGACCTCCAGAAAGATCGAAAAGCTGCAAACTATTTTTCAAATGCATCTACTTGCAGGTATAAAGAAATACAAGAAGCCAGTGCTCACTCAGCCCACACAAATGGAGCAATGTACGCAGGGATTCAAATAACCTAAGCAGTATCTGGAAGGATTGCACAGTACTCTTTTTTCCCTATGACCGGTTTATCCACAAGGGTGGTTTACGGCTAGGTTTTTAACGAGGCATGTAGTGTCCTTCTATATATTCGTAACACGGTTATAGAATCCTGCGAAGCCACACTTCATGCATCTATGCATGAATACAAGGAAATACAAGCACAAAGAAGATGACAGAACGAAAGGAAGATCAATTCAAGCTCAATCTACTTCCTTACACTGAAGAAATATTGCAAAGATCCAAATAGCCTGATGCTCGTTATTCATCCAACAATTTAAACAAACATCGGGCTAGGGGGCAACTGTTAATGAAATAATCGACGTGCGTGCTTAAGGAAGTGATTAGCCAAGTCCGGGTTGACATGTCCAAGAGAATTGATCGAACGCGAGGAAAGAACCAGATCAAAGAACGCTCTGACGAGTCGCCAGTTATTAAGATGGTGACAAGTCAGCAGCTTATAGTGAAGCAGGTAGCTATTCAGCAGCTTCTAGTGAAGCAGACTGCTGACCAGCAGCTTATGATGAAGCAGACTGATGACGATCCAACAGCTTGTATTTCCTATATAATGTAATCGAATTCATACGAATAAAGGATGCAAAATTTTTACCCTAACGAAGTTCTGCTCGAACGACGAGCTTATATATACGACCTACCTGCTTACTCATAAAACCTCGCATGTTCGTCTATTTTAGCATATTGTTGGTGTAATCGTTGTTATTATAGCCACATAATCGTGTTTATGAAAATTACACCAACACCACCCACCCTTCAATTCATCCTACCTCTTTTTTCTCTCTCTTTATCAACCAAAACTTTTTATCATTATTTTGAAATCTCTCTCTCTAATGTGGTCATTCTTCTCTCACTTTATTTATGTACAACTTATGAGATCTGGCCACCACCACAGCCATCGCAAATCGACTATCATATGGGATCGGTAATCAGTCGTCTGGGCTCTAGTTCTCATACTTTGGTGGTGTTTCATCATCGCAGTTTTCTTCTATTAGAGAAAATTAAATATATGAATTAATTTTCCCTACTTTACTAGTTTGAACTTTTAGATTGGACGGAGTTATTTCATAGTATCAGAGCTTAAGCTCACAAAATGTTTTGAATTCAATTTTCACTGAAAGCAATTGACGCAGCGAGAAGGCGATACCATCGTAAGACCCGTTGAGTCAATCTTTGAATACCAGATAATATGATCTTCGTAAATTAATGTGTTAAATCCGTCGATTTATAAGAATACCGGAAAACAACAATTAAAACACGGGGAAAGGGAATTAAACCCAATTCTTTTCTATTCAATATTCAACTCCTCTACAAATCACATAGAACTCATATTTATAATAACACTACTAGGGTTTCAGGCCTTAAAGTCCTAAAAGCCCGACCCAATAAAAATAATATTAACAATTAAATAAAATCCTAAACTCTAAGTAATATAGATAATAATAATAATTAAATACAATTAATCTTTATCTACATCAAACAACTCTATTCATATTAAATTGTTCATTCATTGGACTTCTCTTAAAAGAGTAAGTTGAGAGCCCAGCACATGACATGAGTGTGGGAAAGTATTAGGAAAATTAAATAAATGAATTTATTAAAGAGAATATACTAAATCATAATAATTAGGAAAATCAATGTTCTACATTATTTAAAATACATTGGAATATGCAACTAAATCTATAGTCCTAAATTAGGAATACAATGAAATTCACAAGAGAATTATATTGGAATATACAACTAAATCTGTAGTCCTAAATTAAGAATACAATTGACTAAATCAAATAAGATTAGGAAATCAAATAATGTAGAATATTAATTTTCTTAATTATTATGATTAAGTATACCCTCTTCCAATAAAATTGATTCCACGTCTTTCTTCATGTTCGAACTTTTAAATGATGTGAAATTCTTTCACCTTTTGATCTCAAACTTGAATTTTTCGAAGACGAAGAAGACAATGGATTGCACCGAATCACTATGTTGGCATTAGGGATGGCAATTGGGCCGGTTCAAATTCGGATCCGCCAAAAACCCGCCCGTACATGTCGGGTAAAAAATTCGGTCAAACGGATCGCGAAGATGGTTTAGACCTGTTTGACTTAAAACCCGTCGGATCTGGGACGGGTCCTGGTATTAGGTGGACCCACCCGCATATGATATATATATATATATATATAATTAAATGAATACATTATATTATATATGTATAATTGAATTATATAAAAGTTAAGCTATTAATTAACATATTCATTAAAATATTAGATTAAACATGCTCATAAAGTCACGAACAAAAGTTGTACAAGGGTTCATTAATTGATTTTATCATTTTAATTTTCAATGAACAATATATATATGATTTTAAATGTTTGGATTTAATATGTTGAAGCTTGAAATGGACTATTTTGTGTATTTATTATTGTTTAACTCATTTAAACGCATATTGATGTTATATTTAAAATTTAAAATATTTTTTGTAATGCATTTAATATGTATAATAAAAAATAAAATAAAAATAGGCGAGTAAAATTCGCCGGGTTCGCGGGGCGGGATGGGGCAGGTCCAACTACAAATTGAGGCAGGGCGGCTCTCGGGTCCAAAAAAAGTCCAGATGGAACGAGTCCTGGGACATACCAAACCCGTCCCAAACTCGCCTCATTGCCATCCTTAATTAGCACACATCGGCACCGATATTATGTTTCACATGAGGTACACTCTACTAACCAAATCCCATGCACGGTCCGACAGATCGTCCTCATACTCTACTCTTTCTTGATTTTTCTTTTCTTGTTCTATGTTTGTTCAGTCCATGTAAATACCTACCACAGATAATCATCATATATATGATTTGTAGTATAAAATGGTGAGGGTTCGTTTGCTTTTAAATATGATATGAGCAAAACCTACAATAGAATAGAATTGGAGTCTTTATCTCTATATTTATTTTTTGCTAAAGTGTTTTTTTCTTTGATATGTAGAGAGGGGTGTCATACTTGGAGTGAGGATTTGTAGACGTGCTTCTGTTGTTTCTAAACTTTTATTTGCAGTTGATACTTTTATCATTAGGGGGCCCAATGTCCTGGAATTGCTCGCAATGAAGGATATGTTGGAGAAGCATGAAGCTGCTTCTTGTCAGGTTATTAATCTTAATAAAATCTGATATTATGTTCAATGCTGGAAATAAGAGAAAATTACACTTTTGGTCCCATCAACCACGGGGGTTCACGATTTTGGTCCCATAACTTATAAATTTAGTCCCAAATTGTAAATTTTGAACACATTTAATCCCACCGTTAGTCAACTGTTAGTCAACCGTTAGCACTTTTGGTCCCAACAATAAAAATATAACATTTGGCGCCTGATTTTTGGAGGGAAGAGGCAAAAAATTCTTATATAAAGCTACAAGGATGAAAATATCCCGATGTTTTCCCGATATATCCACAATATATCCATTTTTCGTAGGCGTCGATTTCGTATTGGGTAGAAACGATATTTTCATAATACTCATTAAAAAAATAAAAAAATCGATAAATATCGGTTTGTAATATCAAAATCGCTTATTTTTTTCATAAATTAGACTAAATATCGTTAAATATTGATAAAATATCGATGAATTTCGAAAAAAATAGTGTGTATGTATAAACTTATTACAATTGTAAAATTTATTCAAATCCTTTTGTTAAATTTATTTATTATATCTTATTCTAAATTTTTTTAAATTTACCGATATCGATATATCCGTCGAAATTTCCAGAAGTTTAAGACCTCAATATTTTCATCGATACCGATATTTTCAACCTTGCATACATATTGAAAAAGGAAAGAAGCAAAATTAGGTTGTTTCATACATGTCCCAACTCCATTAGTGATGCTGGATGTAGTTTTTTTTGTTTGGACCGATGAACATGAAATTGCTTGGGCCAAACATAATCTTAAATCTTCCACACCAAACATTAAACATCCTTATTTTTCTTCCCTTAAGATTTATTCACAGCAGCAACAACCTCTACTAAGCAAGACTAATGATAAATTTATTACCTCTTGAAATCAGAACTCAAATTTCATTTGGGACTAAATGTGTTCAAAATTTGCAATTTGGGACTAAATGTGTAAGTTATGGGACCAAAAGTGTCATTTCTCGAAAAGGGAAAAAAATAACTAACGCTCACGTGAGAGGCACATGACATATTCCGTTAAGTTTTAACGGACTTGGGACTAAATGTGTGAAAATAACGAATTTTGGGACTAAATGTGTTCAAAATTGCAACTTGGGACTAAATGTATAAGTTATGGGACCAAAATTGTGGACCCCTTGGTTGATGGGACCAAAAGTGTCATTTTTTCCTGGAAATAACCAAAGATGGCAATTACAACTGTGGAACCTGGACATACCACCTAAGGTACGTATATTCATTTGAAAAAAATTTGGGGAATGTATCAAAATTGAGAAGAATCTTGCAAAACACCATCTACCTTGTTTGTCCTTTTGCTCTTTGTGTAGCGATGTCTCTGCTTCAACATCCCATGCAATCTTTACGTGCCTATGGGTTCGAAAAAACTGAAAATATATGGGGATTTGAGGGGGCGTGCAAAGGAAATTAGGGTAGAGTTTATGCGGGAGAAATATTGAATTTTTTGTTCTCTTTCAAACATGTTTGTAGCAGGGAACAACTAAACAAACTGATAACTCAGCTTTTATTCTCTTCTCAGATCCTCAAGAAGCGATTTGGTGTCCTTCTTTAAATTTTGGAGCTTTCGAAAGCGTTTTTTTTTTTTTTTTTTTTGCACGGGACCAATATATAATTTTTGTCAATTTGTTGAACTATTTTGTACTTTTCCCTGTAAACAATTGAGGAACAAATTAAGCAACTATTATACAAATGATGTGATAGAAAAAATGAAAAAAAAATATATAATTAATGCAAAAATAGTACTAAAAATGAAAAAAAAAATATAATTAATGCAAAATAGTGTTGAAGATTTGAATTAAAAAGTAAGAATAGTTGTCAAAATAATAAAATAGAAATCTTAGAAAGGGTAGGAAGGATTACACTTTTTTGAGCAAACATGATATCTCCATATACCTCCCAGAAAGAGATACAATAATAGTTGTATGAATACCAAAATACGATGTTCACGTTATTATTATATATTAATCCATTGATTCAATATTTGAATAGTAAAATAATTTTTTTAAATCGATATTTGAATACTAAAATAATAACTACTAAAACACGGGATAAAATGGACAACTCAATTCAATTCAATATCAAATTCAACACTGTACAATGATAATAAAACTCCTATTTATAGTGCTAAATGAAATCTTAACAAATCTTAATAAATCCTAAAATTCTCAACTAATCCTATAAAAAAAATAAAAATCTCAACACTAAAGGAATAAAACATATAATATTCTACATTCCTTCTCTTCATCATTCACTCCTGCTTCGAAAGATTCGTCCTCGAATCTGCAGGAATCCGTATCTTGAGTAGTAGAATGTAAAGCGATAAAACGGTCAACATCAGCGAAAAGAATATAAAAACTAGACATCTCATGACACTTGATCTCAAAATTATATGCAATATGTATATTGTCCAAAATCTCAAGACAGTTAGCAACTGGGGTCTTCAAAAAATCAGTAAAATAACTATCATTATTTATATAATAATAATAATAATAATAATAATATTAATAATAATAATAATTATTATTATTATTATTATTAAAATCAAATTCAAATAAATTCTCAAAATAATTCATCCATTTTTGTTGTTTTAGACTCATTCCAGGCCCACATAAATTAAATAGTCTAAGCGACTCACTCATAGGAAATAACCCAAATTGTGAATCCAGGGCAAGAGGCCCATTCACAGAATTGATTCAATTCTATGAATATAATAAAAATACGATTTTCACGTTATTGTTATTAATCATTTCATTCAATATTTGAATATTAGAATAATAACTAATAAAACACGGGATAAAACGACAACTTAATTCAATTCAATATCAAATCCAACTATCTTACAATGATAATAAAACGCATATTTATAATGCTAAATGAAATCTTAAATCTTAATAAATCCTAAAATTCTCAACAAATCCTATAAAATAAATCAACAATATAGGAATAAAATATATAATATTCTACATTCATTCTCTTCCTCAAGAGAAAAATATGGTAAGAAGGTGGTGGTAATGGCGTGAAGATTATGAAAAGTAAAAATGCTGTGATTTTAATCATCTTACATTTAATATTGACAGTCTAACAGAAGAGGATAAATCAAGATTGTAGAGTTAATTCTTTGCTAAGAATACACGTGGTTCTATTTTCTCCTAATGTTTTGTTTTGGTATGACTTATAATCATATGGTGGAATGAAAGTGTACTCATAAAAAAATCCTTATACAAATATTCATTTGCATATGAGAATTCTGATCCTACTTAATTAGGCTATATGTGCTTAATTATGTATGAGTGAACCATAGTAAATATAATTTGTTCTTCAGTATATATATGCTTTGATTTTCATTATTTGATTTTTATCACTCAATTATATGTTGATAATTAATTCGTATATAGATATAATCAATTGTGATAATTAATTGGAAATAGCTAGAATCAGTTTTGTTTTGTGTAGAATATCTCTAGTGAATTTGTGTTTAATTGAGCTTTTTTAGTATTATATTGATGTACAAATTATTACTATTTAAAATATTTATGGATGTAGTTATATTTTATAATATGGCAGCACAAAAACAGTGATACTCGAAAAAAAATTACATGAACACGATCTCATAAAAAGATCTATATAAAATAACAAAATTTTATTCCTTTTTTAGAAATTTATTTATTAGCCAAATTTCTACTTACTAAATTTATAAACATAATTATTATGCATAATTCATTAAATAGAATACATAAAGCAAAACTAAATCAACCTCCTAATAAAGAACATTAACCTTTCAACTTCTAAACTTGATACACACGATTATTTTACATTCAAAATATATTAATAGATTACACATAAATAAAAAGATCATTTATATTTTAATTAATTTACACCTAAATAGCGTTACACTCACTATCCAATATTAATATTCTGAAATTCATCCGGTAATCACAATGATCCAATGTCCATATAAATAAAAAAATTGCATGTTCATCCCAACACCACTTTTATTCTAAGCAAATATTTCGATCATCTACATTTTGAAGTTCCAATGGCACTTCTTTAGAGCTAGAAAATACTCGAGAATTATTCGATTGTATGATGAAAAAATTACTTTATTTTTTTATTTAATGATATTTTATTGGAATTAATTTGTAAAATCTAAAAAATTCTTTAAATAAAAAAATTGAAAAGTTCTTTGGAAGCATAATGTCTTACTTTTCATTTTATGTATTAAATATAAAAGCCTCAAGTCATTTTTTATTTGACTCATGCATAATTCTAGCAGCTATGAACTAATTTGAATAATAGTTGATATTTCAAATTTTATTTTGTGTCTCTTAGACCTTTGTTTCAATGTTCAGTTGCATATCGGCGATTGAGACAGATTCTTCTAGAATTCTACAAAACTAAGGTGCGTATTAGCAACTATCACATGACAACAAACAATTCATAAAAACTTAATTTGTGATCGGATTAATAAGAATGTATTTTTAATGATAAAAAAATTAAGTCAAACTCTCTATTAATATAATATAAAGGGTAAACATGCATATTTTTATATATTTTATTTTATACTTGAATATACATTGTATTAGGCAGTATTTTAAATATTTTAAATGAGACATAAGCCTTATTGTATTCATAGTTAAAAAAATATAATTAAAATAGTAAAGTGAAATTTTGTCCCAATTATAAATTAGTTCACAAATCACTTTATTCTTAAACTAGATGAGTTCCGCGTATTACACGAAATATTAGTAATAGTATATATAATATTTTTATAATAAAATAATAAATGTTAAAATATATATTAATGAATTTTAATAGATTTTTTTTAAATCTATATAAAATTTACATTAAATAATTTTTTAAGTTATAAATAATGATAAAATTAAATATAATATAATTTTTTTTATTGAATAAACTATTTAAAAAATAGCTAGGTAGTCCAATGAAGAATTTTAGAAATCTATTGATTAATTAAATGAATATGCTTTAAAAATTAAAATATGTTTGTATATAAATATATATATATATTTAAGTAAAAATAATATAAAAAATAGTTAAAATAATAAAATAATTTATGTTAATTTAACTTTAGTTAAAAAAAATTATTTTGATATTAAACTCATATATTTTAATAATAGTTAATTTCCACATCAAAATTTAAAATTACTAATCAACCAAATTATGTTACACCATTAAATTTAATCACATTATGACACATATTAAAACTTATTACTCTTTATTATTCTGTTTCAAAAGACAATGTATAGTTGAACTTTTGGGATTTTTTGTATGGAAATTGACTTATAAATATATACAATAGTTCTTGATGTTGTCATATTATTCACCTTAAGTGAATGCAATTAAAAAAAAAAGACGTCTTGATGTCTAATTATTAGTAGAATGAGATACAATTTATAATTTTTTGTTATTGAAAAATAGTGATGCAATGTCTTTTAAAATAAAAAATATAATATATAAAAGAATTAATATTTGACATTACAATTTATACATTCACGCATAATATAAGATAATTAATTATATTAATACAAATTTTTTATTTAATAAATATTATATACCGTGTGATACTGTGCACGGGTGAAAATACTTAGTTTTACTTAATACCTTTGCCATGTCAACCAAATTACCAAATTGCAGAATATAATAATATCCTTGAAAGTTAACTATATGTGTGTGACATATAATTCTATTTGTAAGATTATGGTACAAATCTGTTTCACACACAATGAATTTCGTAAATTCTTCACATTAGTTTTTTTTTTTCCAATAATTGAGAAAGGGGGGATTGAATTCAATTTAGTTCATTCAGATCAGAATTAATTAGAATGTACAGATAATTATCTTCTTGTTGTTATATAGGAGTATATATGAAGCAGCTAGAATTGAACCAGGTGACTTAGCTCACCTGGCAACCGGGCTCCTCACTTGAGTGAGTGATCCGAGTTCGATTTCTTTTGAGAACGAATAGGAGGGATGAAGACTTGGTGTACTAATTTCTAATTATTAAGTTGCCGATGATGATGATGATAATATTTCTAGATAATTGTTTTTTTTTTGTAATATTTTCTAATAATTAGAAGATGAATTCGTGAAGAAGAAGAATAGAGAGAGTAAGAATTAGTTAGAGGAGGGAGAAAAAGAGGGAAGAAATGATACTGAATTTTTCCATACCATTACTCTGGCAACGTCCCACTACATATCCCCTTGGGACCACAACTCATAATGCAAAATATTAAATTTCAGGTATAAAAAATCTAATTGACGCGAGTAAGTCTTTTAGATAGAAAAGCAAATAAGATAAATTTAATAGAACTTGACAAGTGTGCGGTTAGGATTCACTCTCATGCCTTCATTTCATCCATTGGATCAAGCCCTTGTACTTTCCTCTTGCAATTCAGACCAGATTTATCCTCTTCTCCAAAACCACAGCCCACCAACTGGTCTTCGTCCATCTCAGTAGTTGTGGCAACAACCAACTCCACCAACTCTTCTTTTCTGATCTCACCGTTCCCCGTCTCCTTCTTCGCGCTCATAACAATACCCCGCGGATTAGAATATCCTTGTCCCCAAGGATCAATTGATGAAAACAACTTGAAGAAGAAGGGAACATCTTCCCAAGATTCAATCTTCCAATCTTCTTCCTTCCACAATACCTTAACCTGACCAATTTCCCTCCTATTTTTCAGGATATGTCGGCGTTCCAAAACCCTAGAAGGTTGTAGAAGCAGAATTCCAGCATCATCAATGGCCGACAAATTTTGTGAAGGTACAATATTCGTTCCAACCTGTTTTTTTAAGAGAGTGACATGAAAAACAGGATGAATTTTGGATCCACTAGGTAAATCGAGTCGATAAGCAACCCTCTCCAAAAACTTTGTAAGGACCAAAGTATCTTGATGATAGTTTTAAGTTCCTTCTTAGGTGCACTGAACTCTGCCGAAAAGGTTGAAGTTTTAGGAAAACCATATCACCCACCTCAAAACTCCTTTCTTGTCTATGTTTATCAGCATAGAACTTCATACGATCATGTGCTACCTTCAAATTTTCTTTGATTTGTTCTGTTATCAAGTGCCTTTGATGTAGCAGATTCTTCACATCTGTATTGCTGGGGTCCAGATATGGACCCAAGTTATGTGTAGGAGGTAGATAACCATATAAGGCCTGAAAAGGAGTCATCTTTAAACTAGTGTGGTAATTGGTGTTATACCAAAATTCTGCCAAAGGTAGCCACTTCAACCATTGCTTTGGGTTTAAATGTAACATGCACCTTAAATACTGCTCCAAACACTGGTTCAACCTCTCTGTCTGTCCATCTGTTTGAGGATGGTAGGATGAGCTGAGGTTGAGCTTAGTTCCCAATAACTTGAATAACTCCCTTCAAAACATACTTGTAAAAACCTTATCTTTGTCAGAAACTATGTTAACTGGTAACCCATGAAGTTTATAGATAATGTCTAGGAAGAGTTTAGCCAAAGTTTGTGCTGTATAGGGGTGAGAAAGAGCAATAAAATGAGAGTATTTAGTGAACTTGTCAATAATTACCCATATAACATTTTTTCCCCAAGATGTAGGAGGTCCTTCGATGAAATCCATAGAGATATGAGTCCAAGCCTGCTCTGGAATGGCCAGAGGCTGTAGCAGCCCAGGATATAAGCCATGATCTACCTTGTTTTGTGCACAAACATCACACCCCCTAACCATGGTGATAATATCATTCTTCATGTTAGGCCAAAAGAATACCTTTTTAATTCTCTGATAGGTACTATTAATGCCAGCATGTCCTCCATAAGGGGTGTTGTGAAACTCCTCCATTAACAACCCTCTAACTTCCCCACTAGATCCCACCACCACTCTTCTTTTATACCTTAGTAAGCCATTGAATAGCTGAAAATTTGGGTACTTTCCTACATCAACATTTTTAGCAGTGATGATTCTTTGTATGAATTCATCATTGTTGTAGCTTTGCAAAATCTGCCCTACCCACATAGGCACGAGTGTTGATTCAGCTGAACACAATAGTTCATCTTCTTCTTTTCTTGACAAGGCATCAGCAGCCATATTCTCCTTTCCCTTCTTGTATTGTATCTCATAATCCAGACCCTAAAGTTTAGTGATGCACTTTTGCAGCATTGGGCTGACCACCTTTTGATCCAACAAGTGCTTAAGAGCTTGTTGATCAGTTTTAATGGTAAATTTGTTACCCTATAGGTAGTGTTTCCATTTTTCAATAGCCAACAACACTGCTAAGAATTCTCTTTCATAAATAGAGAGGGCTTGATTCTTTAGGCAAAGTGATTTGCTAAGATAAGCAATGGGTCTTCCCTCTTGCATCAGCACAACCCCAATTCCCTTACCACTAGCATCAGTCTCCACAACAAATTGCTTATTGAAATCTGGTAATGCCAAAACTGGAGCTGTTACCATGGCTGTTTTCAGTGTTTGAAAAGCCACCTCAGCTTCAGAATCCCACTTGAACCCATCCTTCTTAAGTTGATTAGTGAGTGGCCTGCTAATCAATCCATAATTCTTGATAAACTTCCTATAATAGCCCGTGAGGCCTAGGAATCCCCTTAGCTGCTTAACATTCTTAGGATGTGGCCAATTAACCTTACTGTTAATCTTGCTAGGATTTGTAGCAACTCCCTCTCCTGAAATGACATGTCCCAAATATTCAATTTGCTCCTATCTAAAATAACACTTGCTCTTCTTAGCATACAATTGATTAGCTCTAAGTGTGTTTAGCACTATCTCCAAGTGTTTTAAGTGACTATCCAGGTTAGGGCTGTAAACCAAGATATCATCAAAAAATACAAGAACAAACCTCCTCAAGTAATCCCTAAGGGTACGTTTGTTTTGGGATTAAAGGGGTCGTGGGAAGTCATGACTTTGAAATCCTGAGATGTGAAAACTTTGATGAATAGTAAAAGTGTGTGTTTGTTTTGGGATTTTAGTAGGGTAGGATGTTACTTTATGTCAAATCAAAGTGTGATAATGATTGATTTTATAGGTATAATAATAGGTATAATAGGTATTTTATGAGTGTTGTGTTGGAAAGAGTAATAATAGGTTTAATAGGTATTTTTAGATGTGGATTGAGTTTGGGATGTGAAATCCGGATGTTACATCCCAAACTCGTGTAGAGACGTGATCGCAAAGTCCTACGTCCATCCGTGCTAGTCCCAAAACAAACATACCCTAAAGACCTTGTTCATCAATGATTGGAAAGTGGCCAGGGCATTACATAGCCCAAAGGGCATCACAAGGAACTCATAGTGCCCATTATAAGTCCTAAAGGCAGTGAGAAACCTATGATCTGGTTTCATCAAGATCAGGAAATATCCTGATCTAAGATCAATCTTAGAAAACAATTTAGCACCCTACAACTCATCAAGTAGCTCATCAATTATAGGTATAGGGTAATTGTGCTTAATTGTCATTTCATTCAAATACCTATAATCCCCACACATCCTCCAACCTCCATCCTTCTTTTTCACCAAGATTACTGGAGAGGCAAATGGACTCTTACTGTCCTGAATCACTCATTGTAGTGGTGCCACTTGTCCCTGAAATAGCATCTAAAGAAACATGTACTTCTTACATTTGTTCATCTTCTTGTTTGCACTCATTAACCTGCATCTCTGAGATCACATCAGAATATGGCCAGCCATCATCTCCAGCTGTAACCATGTATGCAATATTTCTGTTTACATTTGTGACCAAAAGAGTAGGGCTCATCACAATTGTAACAAAGTCTCTTCTCTCTCCTAGCAGACATCTCTGAAGGAGTTAACACCTTAATGGGTGTTTTAGGAGTAGCAGTAGCAGGCTTAGAACCTGTTCCCAATGTGTTGTTAGGTATGAGTTAGGGTAAATATACCCCTTGTTGGTGGCTGGTTTAAGTTTCTTAGCTAGTGCCTCCATATATATCACTTGCTTATTTCCCAAATTAATAGCATGTTCTAATGTTTTAGGTTCAAACATAGCCACAACTGACTGCAATTCATCATTTAGACCACTAATAAAACTTACTACAAAATATTTTTCAGAAAATTCCTCCCCATCTATGAGTAGCATACAAGCCTTGAGCTCTTCAAACTTATTAATATAATCTGCCAATGATCAAATTTGTTTAAGCTTATTGAATTCAGCTATGACTCTAGATTCCCTCATATCCTCAAATCTAGCTGTAAGAACTTCTATAAATTGCTTCCAATTAACTTCATGATGTTTCTGAGAAAAATTTTGATACCATAGGGCAGCTTTTCCATCAAGATGCATTGAGGCAAGGGTTACCTTATGTGAGTAAGAGGCCACCAGAATTAGCTTGAAATAGGAGTTGCACCTCAAGATCCAAACCCTCAAGTTAGATCCATCAAACCTCGGAAATTCAACCATGGGTATTGGAGTATGCACCACCTGACTTGTGTGTTCTTGGATTTGTTTTGTCTTGGGTGTTTCCTGCAAAAATATAGTGTTTCCCATATTGCTAGGTCCATGAGTAGGATCCCCTCAATATTGAATCCCCTTCCATCTGACTTTTTCTTTTATCTGCATTCATGATTTGTAACTGAATGACTGCTAACGTGTTAGTAACATGGTCCAGCTTTCCCATGATTTCTGTGCGTTGATCACCTAGCTTTCCCATGATTTCTGTTCGATGTTCAGCGACCTTGGAGGAAATGTCATAGATCGAATCATGGATCTTAGTTTCCGTAGCTTCTCTCTTCATTGACTCTGTTTGAACAAGTTCTAACTTTTTCTGTGACTCTTGCAGGTCCTTGAAACGTGTTGCTTCCGCCATAGTAGGGAATCGACGGCTCTGAGATACCAATTGCAATGCTTATAGAACTTAATTTCTGGATAATTGTTTTTTTTTTGTAATATTTTCTAATAATTAGAAGATGAATTCGTGAAGAAGAAGAATAGAGAGAGAGAGAGTAAGAATTAGTTAGAGGAGAGAGAAAGAGAGGGAATAAATGATACTGAATTTTTCCATACCATTACTCTGGCAACGTCCCACTACATATCCCCTTGGGACCACAACTCATAATGCAAATATTAAATTTCAGGTATAAAAAATCTAATTGACTAAGTCTTTTAGGTAGAAAAGCAAATAGAACTTGACAAGTGTGCGGTTAGGGTTCACTCTCATGCCTTCATTTCATCCATTGGATCAAGCCCTTGTACTTTCCTCTTGCAATTCAGACTAGATTTATCCTCTTCTCCAAAACCACAGCCCACCAACTGGTTTTCGTCCATCTCAGTAGTTGTGGCAACAACCAACTCCACCAACTCTTCTTTTCTGATCTCACCGTTCCCCGTCTCCTTCTTCGCGCTCATAACAGAAATCAGGCATAATATCTTCTGGAAGCTCAAGTTTTTTCTTCCCTTTGTAATCAACATGATGAGATGGTGCAGAAGGAGGAGGAGGTAACCCAACATTAGCTTTAGCTTCATCAACAAGGTCTTGAAGCTGTCTGGTTGGGGCGTAGACCAACCGTAGCATCTCATCTAATCTAGGGTTTTTCAACAGCAAATATCCCACCGTCTTGCAGGCATACTCACTATCCACTTCTTGTATTATTCTTTTCAACACTGCCTTTGTCGCCTCTGGGAAGTCCATCTAATTCATTCAACAAATATAATTATTTAATTATACAACTTTTTAAATATGCATGTACAATTCTCTAATTTCTTTTATACCTATAATGATGCTGATGAATTAATTAACACAATTTATAATGCCAAATACTTCATTAATTAACTCTATTTGTGCACCACTTCAAAATTGATAGATTAATTGGGACAATTTAATTTAAAGATGCTAGCTAGTCGGTATGGTATTTTCTTTTGTCCTCTTTATCCTATCAATATGGTCAAAAAGTTATTTGGTATACGTCTTAAATTTTTTAATCGTAAATATAAATGCACAAATCAATTATTCAACCGACAACAATCGAATTGTATGAACTATAATTTAGTTAAAATAAAATTTCAAGCAAAAATACAAATAAGTCAATAATATAATTTCATATTCCAAGTGCAAATTGCTCGATTAGACAACTAAAAATATGTTTCACTTTAAATTAAATGGAATCTTGTAAAACGTTGTCGTTTCGCGGTGAAGAAAAAAAAACAATGGCTACTTAGCTAGCCTGCTTAGGCGGCGCCTAATACACAGAATGTCTAATCTGCACAATTATACCAGAATTAGTTAGCTGATGACTGTCTAGATGGCCACATATGCTAATTAAATCATCCTATTCATATAAAATCATTTAGTCAAATTGTCAAGTAGCCCTAAATTCATAAAACACAATTATTTATTGTTACTTAATGATTGCAAGTATACGCTCAATATACATCTTATGCAAGACCAAGAAATTCAAAAAAAATCACCATAAATGTTTCAAGAAAGAACATAACATACATTCAATAACTACTCTGTGAAAAATATAAAGCAAAAAATAATTTAAAATTCAAAAACTATCTCTAGTGTGGAAAGAAATTAAAAACTCAATTTAACACCATACCAGAAATGCAAGAGTATTTAATTGAACAAATTCTTGAAAATGCTTGTAATATCTTGAAGCAGAAGACCCCTAATTACAATGGGATACTGTTGATTATTTTTTTCTGGTGAAACGTGCTTAGCACTGTGACCCCGGGTGGGTATAAATGCAAGCTCACCGCTACTAAACGACAATATTTCTCACCAAAAGAAAAGGCAAAAGGCCTTAATGGATGGGTTTGTTTTATTTTTTTTCCACGCATTTTCTGTTTCTACTATTTATAGAAATTATTATAAGGAGATCCATCATCCATCCTCTAAATACTTTTAGGATTACCTTTTCTAAAAAATATTGCAAAGAGGGGCAAAATACCCCTCAATTTCACCTACTAACCCACTCACCTACCCCTACCACTAAAGCTGCCAAAACGGGCTCAGCCCGACGAGCCGGCCCGAAAAACCCAATTTTAAGAATAGGATAGACCTCAAAATTAGAGACCTTAAAAATATTTTTTTATATGATACTTTTCTTATAAATCTTTTTTTTTTTGAAAGGCTTATATGTTTTTTATGTTCTTACGAGTTATACTACTTTTATTTTGAATTTTTTTCTTCAATTTTATATACTTTTAATAAGTATTTTATTTGTATAAAATGGTCAAAGAATATGTGCATTTTCATTGAAACTTTCTCAAAAAAAAAAAATTTAATAAAAAAAAATTTATGTTAATTAATTAATTAATTAAATTGTATTATTAAAAATATCAATTAAATAAGATTGACAATACTTTATTCAAAATCTTGATAATGTTACTTTATTTAATTAGAAGTTCCTATTTTGTTAGTATGAATTATAATTCAAACTTATTAGAGTGATGTTGAATTAGTTATTTAATTTTTTTTATTATTTTGAGTTTATAAAGGATTGTTAGAAAATGTTGTTTGAATTTATTTTTGCGAATTATATTTATTAAGATTTATTGAATTATTATTGTTTAAATATTATATAAAAATTTGAGTATTATTTTAATTATTAAATTATTTTTGGCAAATTAAATAAAATTGTATACAAAATTATTAATTAATAAGATAAATATATAAATCAAATGTAATGGTGATATATTAAAAAAATAAAAAAATATCGGGCCGGTTTGGCCCGGTGGCCCATCTTGAACTAGGACGGGTTTGAAAATATTCTCGTACCCAGCCCGACCCGAAATTCACCATGGCCCGGTGACAGCTATACTACCCACCCACCCTTTAATTCATCCTACCTCTTTTTTCTCTCTCTTTATCAACCAAAATATTTTATCATTATTTTGAAATATTTCTCTCTAATGTGGTCGCTCTTCTCTCACTTTCTTTATGTACAACTTATGAGATCTGGCCGCCACCATAGCCATCGCAAATCGACCATCATATGGGATCGGGAATCAGTTGTCTGGAGAGTTTTCTCTAATAGTAACACACATTTTCTCCCCAATTTGTGTTACAATATGGGCAAATGTGTGTTACAATATGGGCAAATACGTGTTACTGTAAAAGAAAATGTACTTTTATAAGAATGAATATGTGTTTTTTAATTTAATCATCATTCTTTTAAATATAGGTATATTGATTCATATATTAACACACTTTTTTACTATTTTAAATATGTTATTATATACAAAATAATTATTTCTATGCAAATAAATAAATATTTATGAAAAACCTATATGTTTTCTTATAGTAACACATATGTTTTTTCTCTTATATTATGTTAAAAACTATTTATTTTATAAAAACAAATGAATATATGCAAAATAACAACATTTTATAAGATTGTAATACATATTTGCTCTAATAGTAACATATATTTGCTCCCCAATTTGTGTTATTATATGGACAAACATATGTTACTATAGGATAAAATGTAATTTTCTTAAGAACAAATACGTTTTTTTTTAATTTAATCATCATCCCTTAAACCTAGATATAATGATTCATGTAATAACACACATTTTACTATTTTATATGTGTTATTATAAAATAAAATAACTATTTATAAACAAAAATATATATACTTATGAAAAATGTAATGTTTTTTTCTTATAATAACACACATTGTGCTCTTACATTGTATGAAAAATATTATTTCTACAAAAACAAGTGATATATATGTAAAAAATGACATTTGGTTTGATTGTAACACACATTTTGCCTTAAAGTAATATGCATTTGCCTAAAAAGTAACATACTTGGGACCGAAAAAACCTGGAAATTGTGCTTGCACGAAAATTTGATAAAATTACCCAAATTCGACCCGTCCCAGCCATGGATCCGTGAATTTTTTTATATATGTATGTATATACACTATTTGAAAATTTTATTACTATTGTTGACCTACATATAAGTTATACTACTCTCTTCGTTCCAAAATAATTTTTACACTTTTTGTTTTTGAGATGTTCTAATTCATTTATATTTTAAAAAGAAAGTAATTTATACTCACAAAAGTCAATAAAATATATCTTTAAAATTTACAATTTAACTTTACACTCGCATACTTGACATTTTTTTTTTAATTGTGAGTCCCATCCTCAATGAAATATAAGATAAGATAGAGTCAGTATGATGCAACAGCTGGAAGCATATGCATATTATATGTAGATTCTAAGAATACTTAAATAAACACAACGTGATAAACATTTAATTCCATTGATTCAAAATCAATATAGGAAGGTGAATAATTAAATCACGAATAACGAATTAAACCCAATTTAATTTCAATATCAAAATTAATTCCCTTTACAATAATAAATAAACTCCTATTTATAATATGGATGCAAATGGCGGCCGCCAAGGCCGCCTAGGCGCTTGGCTGCACCCAAACGCCGACGCCTAGGCCAAGTCGGCGGAAAAAGGCGGACATGACATTTGGCGGCGCCTAGAGATAGACGGATTTAGGTGGGTTCGACGTAATTATATAGGCGGATTTTTAATTTTTTTTAATTAGTTAAATATTGTTTAAATTAATTAGTAATTAAAGATAAAGAGTTGAACAACAATCTTCTTTAGAAGTTCCTCTTAGTTGAACTGCTTGACAATTATTCGTATGATATATTCTTATTTTTGTTAGAAGTTGAACAATGTCCTTTTGTGATAGTTTTTAGCATTTTAAGGACTTGTTGTATTTTGTGAAAAATGCATTTGAGTATCAATTATGCTTTAAGTTTATAATTTATTGTAAAATGTATATTTTTATTAATATATGCTTAGAATGTTTAGAAAAATATATTTTCAACTTATTTGAATTAATGAGTACATTCTGATATTTATACAAACAGCTTTGATTTGTTAGATCTAACTAACTGACTAATCCTAACAACTTGACCTTTCCATACTTTACTAACTAACCACCTGGCCTTTCAGATATATAAAAGCTAATGCATGTTGTGTATATTATCATGCATGCATGCTTACTTCAATATGCTCCAAAGAGAGAGTTTTCTAACCATGATCTGTCAGATTCAGTTTGGAACATAAAGTAGTAAACCTAGACGGGGCCAAAGACTTGGTGAAGATGTCAGCAGGTTGATCAAGTGTAGGAATATAACGAACATCAAGGAGTTTAGCCTGCACTTTCTCACGAATAAAATGGATGTCAACTTCAATATTTTTGTTCTTGAGTGAAATGCAGGGCTGAATGAAAGTGTAATGGCTCCTTGATTATCACACCAAAGGAGTGATGGAGAGGACAGCGGAAGCTTAAGTTCGTGACAAAGAGAAATGATCCATAGAAGTTCTTGAGTAGCAACAGCTAGAGCCCTATACTCAGCTTCTGTACTACTTCTAGCTACGACTGATTGTTTCCTTGAGCACCAAGAGATAAGATTTCCCCCAAGAGTTATTCAAAATCCGCTGGTGCTCCTTCGATCATCAATGCTGGAAGCATAGTCAGCATCAGAGAATCCTTCCAACCTGTAATGAAGCATAGGAGAAAATGAAATACCAATGTTAATAGTACCTTTAATATACCTTAGGACCCTTTTACAAGCATTCCAATGGTTGATAGTGGGTGTTTGAAGAAACTGGGAGAGTTTATTGACAGAAAAGGAGATGTCAGGCCTTGTGAGAGTAAGGTATTGTAAGGCACCAACAATGCTCCTGTAAAGAGAAGGATCTTGGAAAGGTGGACTATCATGATTGGAGAGTTTAAGACTTGGACAAGAGGGTGTAGGGCAGGGTTTGCAGAGAGAAAGATTGGCCTTGCCAAGAATATCATAAGCATATTTGGATTGAGAAAGAACAATTGAATGAGGAGTGACAGCAGCTTCAATGCCCAAAAAACTTGACTAACTAACTAACTAATCCTAACAACTTGACATTTCCATACTTTACTAACTAACCACCTGGCCTTTCAGATATATAAAAGCTAATGCATGCTGTGTATATTATCATGCATGCATGCTTACTTCAATAAAATTAATATTAGTAGAATTATTTTTAAAAATAATTAAAATTATATTAAAAAATATTGGCACCGCCTAGACTGTCTTAGTGTTTGGCGGTACTCGACCACCCACCGACCGTCAAGCGTCATTTACATCCTTGATTTATAATATTAAATAAAATTAACAAATTAATAAAGATGCTAAAAATTCTAATAAATCATATCAAATAATTAAAAATCTCAATAATGAAAAATATAATATATAATATTCTTTATCTCTTATCTCAATTATTATCTCCCTTTTTGAAAGATTTGCCCTTCAGAATCTGCAGGAATTTAATTATTAAGTAATAAAATGACCGCCACAACACGTTCTAACTCCAAAGAAGAAAGAAAACAAAAATTCTCTCAACATTTTACCTAAAAAAAATCAAGTTAAGCATATATTATTGATAAAAATCTGTTCCATACTGCTTTATCAACACCATAAGAAGAAAGATAGCCTGAATATATATATAGATGTATCAAGCTTGTGTCCATCATATTCATACCAAGCATAAATGTTCCACGTGCCAGTGTTATGCTTCCTAGTATTTTATAAATTAAATATTCAGTACATTTTTTTTCCCCAAAAGATACAGATCAATGATCATCACTGAATATCAATAGCACGAGTAACTCGGTTTAGTCTTGTATGCACAAGTTATACCGTGCAATTTAAGTTCATTTTTAAAATATTACATAAAATACTATTAAAAAGTTACACATGTTATTACTGAAAAGTGTATTTTTAATGGTGTAATTTTTCGTATATAATTTATATAATTTTTCAATAATAAATTATGCAATTTTTTAAAAATATATTTAAATTATACGGTGCACTTGATGCACAAGAGACTTACTCCCTGTAAGTTAAATGTTAATGACATACTATGATAGAGCAATGCATTCCATAAGAATTTAGGAGGATCTAGCCAGCCCATTAATTAACCCAATCTTATTTGATTATTATTGTTGATAGAATTTACTGATTGTGTTCGTTTATGTGGCTTTACGATGGATTAATTCTACCAAATAATAATCTTATGATTTTATGTTCTTGGGGAGGGAGAGTAGAGAGTTTAGAGAGAGAAATATTGCAATGAAGATTATATTGATTGTGTGAAAATGTGAGAGAGTTCCCAGAATAGTACAAGAGATGTCTTATTTATAGGTATGTGAGTGTGAGACGGCACCTTACGAGCCTATGTGGCTTCCGGTGTTGACGAGGGTTCCTTACCCTCGTCTTGATCTCTCACACTGCTTCCCCCTATCACGCCTCGTCCTACTACTATGCCTTAGACTAGATGAGCCTCATTAAAAACCTCGCCGTAAACCACCCTTGTGGATAAACCGGACGGAGGGAAAAAGAGCGCGCCATCGGGTTCCCATAGACTAAGGGCGAGCTCCCAAGCCTTGCCGGGTTCTAGAGTACTGCAAAGTGACGGACTTCGGTGAGGTGAGCTCTGGGCGAGCTCTCCCACAAGCGGGCGAAGCGAGCTCGGGCGAGCTCTCCAACAGGCGGGCGAGCTCTGGACCTTCCCCGGCTCGGATGGGCCCTGGAGACCTGGCAAGCCTTAGGGATTATTTCTGAAACCTACGTATTAGTTCACCATGTCAACATTTGCCCCCCAGCTCGCGCGCATCATGACTTTGTCCAATGTGTGGGCGAGCTGGAGAACTTGAGGTCTGGCGAACTATTTCCGGGGGGTGCCGAGCTAGTAGGCGAGCTGCGCCTCGGAGGTCGCCTCGGCCGACACGGTGCGGGATCCCAAGCGTCACGCAAGTCTCTTGGTGTCTCGATTCCCGCCCATAATAATTATAACTTTTCAAATTCTTTGCAAAAAGGTCCCTGATCTTTCAGGAATTTCGAGCTCGCGCCCAGCGTCTATAAATAGGCGGAAATGAGGAATTTCTTCACTTTTGCTTTCTCACTTCTCAGAGCACATTTCTGGCGATAATTCCTCTGCTTCAGACGCGTCCCCGAACATCTCCCAAGGTAGAAACCCGGATTTCCCTTCTTTCTTCTTTCTTGTTTCTTGTTTCCGGACGCCTACATTATGTCTGAGAACTCTTCAAGTCGTACCCCTCCGAATCGCGATTTGGGGAAAGAACAAATGACCGATGACCTTCCACACCCCCGAGCAGCACATGTGGTCCTTTCCTCGAGCTCTGGGGCGAGCTCTGAAACCTTCCCGGACAGTAGCGAGCTCTTGGGGTCAGTCCGTTCTGACTCCAGCGAGCAAGCTACTAGCTCCGGTGAGGAATCGCCCCTCCGCGAACTTTGGGATTACTCAGAGCGAGCTCACGGAGGAGCCGCGACCCCCGTTGAAGAGGAGGCCGCCGAGATTGGGGCCCGGGAGGAGGTCGCCGAGGTTGGGCCTGGCGACCTTGCTGGCGAGTTGGCCCGCGAGGTCGACGAAGAGGTCGGCGAGGATACGGGGACGGAGGTCACTTATGAATACCTCCGTTTCATCGACTTTCCCTTTCCCAAGCTCCCTGAACATCAAGTCTCCACCGAGGTCATGAACGAGTTCGACTGGGGCGAATATGTGAGAACCCACGGGGCGAGCTTCCCCCTACCCCGGCGAGCTCCGATTCGAAAAGCCGCTGGCAAGTCTGATCTTAAGGCCAACGGGGTGGAGAGTATCATGAGCGAGTTCGCCCTTCCAGATATTCGGAGGCGGTTCTGTATCCCGCTGGATATTTTTATGTATCCCGCTGAGGAGAAAGAGCGAGCCGACCTCCCCCCTGCCGGGCTCACAGCCATGAACTATCACACTTTGAAGGCTGGGCTCACCCTTCCCCTCCACCCTATTATCGGGCAGTTCTTGGCGGACACGGGCCTCACCATTACCCAACTCACTCCGAACGCATGGAGCAATTTGTTGGCTGCCCTGACTGTCTTCGGCCTCGAGGGCTATGAAAATCGGCTGAGCACGGCGGAGATTAACGAGCTCTTCATCGTGATCAGACAAGTGAGGGAGGGGAAGGGGTATTATTCTTTCCAAGCTCGCCCGGGGGGCAAATTTTTAGGCAACCTCCCCAACAAGATCCGGGACTGGAAGGAGCAGTTCTTCTTTATCGGGGGGATTGGCGAGCTTCTAACGACCGCGAAGGGCGCATTCCCACCCCCGAGACCTACGGGGAGGCGAGCTGTAGGTGGCGTACCTTAGTGTGTGTGCGTAGGATTAGATTACTGATCTAATCTATCTTTTTGCAGGTTTGAAGCGCCACAAGTCGAGCCATGGGAAACCGGAAGTCTCGATTGGTTTCGAGTTTGTGCGGACGGTGTGTTGCTTGCGGGAGAAAAAGGATCGTGAGATCGAACATTTGTGTCAACACCACTGCCGCCGGCTCGCCGGTCTCACCACCTCGCCACACCACCTCGCCGCTCGAGGTTTTGAGCCTTCCCATTATGAAGTTTCCACAGCTCGCTGTCTCATATGTCAAGGTCGCCGAACTTACTTGATTATTTGTTGTGTAGGTGCAGGTCCAGTTGCCGAGCTTCCGCCCGTCGAAGTTCCCGAAACCTATCATTTTTTAGCTCGGTAGTTGAGAATGGGTAAGCCCCGCCCGGGGAGGGAAGGTATCCCTTCGGGGGCGGTCCTGGACGCCACAAAAAAGCTCAAGCTCGCCAAGGCCGCTGATAAGGCCGGGGGCTCGAGTTCACAAAGGACCTCGGCGCCTCCCCAAACAAAGGAGAAGGTCGCTGCCACCAAGAAGGGAGCGGGCCGAGGCTCGGACCCTGAACGGGGTACCCAACCCCCCCACCCCACCAGACGAGGCGAGCTCTCCACCGAGGGGATGGCTCGCGGGTGAGCGAGGAAGAGACACGCCCCGCCAAATGGGTTAGGGCCGAGGGTGGCTCCGGATCAACCCCAGCAGGGTCAGGGTGAGCTCTTGCTGTCCAATCTTCTCAGGCGCCCCCAACTCCTCAGAGTGCGCCCTCGCCGCCTCCCTACGGGGTCCCTATTCGGGATGATACCCTGCTCGGGCTCAATCCCGATAGGTTTGGGTAAGTGGGCGACCTCTTTTGAAGTTGGAAGCCTTTGCAATTTCTATAATTTTTGCTAACTGATTTGAGTATTGTGTAGGTATACTCCCGCCGAGTTCCCGCAGCGACCTGAATCTCTCCATATTGCCGAGCGGTGTAAGGCCCTGAGCTCGTCGAGGGACCTTCCTGATGGGGCAGCTCGCCGGGTTTTTACTGAGGCCCCCAAGTACCTCTCCGCCTCGGAGCTCGGCATGATCGAGAGGCAGAAGCCCGCTGACAAGGCGAGGTTAGCGATGCACTATGCTTGTACAGCGATGGCGGTGGCCCAGCTCGTCAGCGATGATGTCGCCGCCGCTGATAGAGCTCGCCATGATGCGAAGAAGGCGCTTACCAAGGTGGGCGACGAGCGAAAGAAGGCCCTCGAGGAACTGGCGAGGGCAGAGACCAAGGTAAAGGCCTCACTGGAGGCAGAGCGGCTTGCTATTAGAAAAGCAGAAAAACTTCAGGCCGACCTCCGCCAACAACAGGCCGAGCTGGATGAAGCTCGCCGGACACTAGCTGCTCGGGAAGAGGAGCTCGCCTTGACCCGGGTTGAGGTAGGGCTCCTTCGTGATCAGAGCCAAGGGAACTCAGAGGAGTGCCGGAAGCTGCGGGAAGAGGTTGCCTCTAAGGCTCTGGAGATCGCTGAGCTCAGGAGCCGTTCTGACACCGCCATCACTCCTAAGGCACTTGAGCTCGCCGAGGTGGTCGCCACCGACAAGGGCTTCATGCTCTGCTTTGCTGAGGTAATCCGCTCCTTCCAATGGGCGCGGATTAATAATGACAGTGAGTGGGAAGCCCTCGTCAGCGAGTTTGAGGATTGCTTGGAGAAGTCCTCAATCCCCCCGGCACGGAGCTGAACATTGGAGATCTTGCGGGCTACGGGATCAATCTTGACGCTGCTCGTCAAAAGTTCAACATTATCCAGACGAAGCAGGTCTTGACTGCCGACCTCGCCCAAGAGACTGAAGGTGCTGAGGGGGATGCTGGAGGCAAGGCCCCTCCGACAATGGAGCAGATGCAGGAGGTCTACGGGGATGCGATGATAAACATCAGCGAGCTCGGCACTAGCGGGCTCTCCGGGAATATCACCTCTGATGCCGAGCTTGCCATGCCCATCCGCCAGGTCGTCCCTACTCCAGAGATCGCCGACCCCGAGCCTTAGGCCTTCTTTACTATTGCTTTCTTAGTTTAGTTTTTACTTTCCAAGTCACGATAGGTCGCCGGGTTGCGGAGCTCGCCCAGAAGGAGCTCCATTTTTGTAGCATTTGCTTTTTGTTCAAGTAGACTTAGCTCGCTGGGACGTGCAGCTCGCCCAGAAGGAGCTTTTATAGTTCAAAGATGGCCAGCTGGTCGGCCTTTGTGGCCAGCACAGCTACTTATACTTAGGATTTTTTCAAGCATATTTTTGGCTTGAAAATCTCTTAAGTATCTTTTTGAATATAAGCCGAGCATTTTTTGTCCAACTCTTTTCCTTTGTGTATTTGCGCCTTTACGTTATAATTTTCTAAATAGCTCATTTTTGTTTATTTTTCTGGTACATAATTGTTCGTCTTATTCTACTTTGAGAAGCGAATCGTTCGTTTTACGTCACTTACGACTACGAATTGTACCTCTGTTTTGAGAGTGCGTATTCTTCGTCTTAAGCCACTTAGGGCCGCGAATCGTTCATCTTAGACCACTTAGGGCGGCGAACTGCACTTTGATTGATTCACGTTGGGCCATTGGGTTTCACGAACCTTGCCTTAGATGTTTTTTCGTCTTTTTCGCGAATTTTTCTAACTTATGGCAGTAGGTGCTTAGCAACCCTTTAAGGAGGGTACCTTCGCGACCTCGGGCACTTTGGCCTTTGCCTTCGAGCTATTTAATTACAACGTTTGGGACCTTGGTCCTTGCACATTAAGGATTTTTTAGCATGTGGGCGAGCTGGGCTCGGCGAGCTATCTGGAGCAGTGGGTGACCTGGTGCAGCTCGTCTGGTTGGAGAGCTGCACAGGTCCAAACACTTGGGGAATTTTTCTGAATTTTTTCTGACTTTTCATAGCGGTGTAATTTACATCGGTTGCCATCGACATTTCTGATGCAAACCTTCGACTAGTCTATTACAGGATTCTAGTCTATTGGTAGAACTTTTTTAGATGTGCCGAGCTCCAGGTGTATGACGAAGCTTTGCCTTCTGCGTCTTCTAGATCATAGGTACAGTTCGGCCAGGCTGCGGTGACCCGGAATGGTCCTTCCCAGTTTGAACCGAATACACCTGGTGGGGCCATCAATTTCTTTTTTAACACCACGTCTCCGACCTTGAACTTTCGGTCTCGGACCTGAGAGTTGTAATATTTTTCCGCTCTGCGCTTGTAGGTGGCGTTTTTCATTTCTGACGAAGCTCTGGTCTCTTCGATCAGATCTTTTTCTACTGCCAAGGCTTCATCATTCTTTTCTTCATCATACCCCACCACCTTCCAAGTCTTGTTCTGGACTTCAACCGGGACTACGGCTTCAGTCCCGAAGGCTAGGGCAAATGGGGTCTCCCCGGTGCTGGCCCTATAGGAAGTTCTATAAGACCATAGGACCTCCGGGAGTTCGTCTGCCCAGCTCCCTTTCTTTTCCTCGAGGCGGAGCTTCAATTTGTGTTTCAATATTTTGTTTACCGCCTCGACCTGGCCGTTCGACTGGGGATGATATGGAGTTGAGTAGTGCTTCTTGATGTTCCATGAACTGCAGAAGTCCCTCAACTTCTGTCCGTCGAACTGCCTTCCATTATCAGTGATGACCGACTGCGGGAGTCCAAATCTGCAGATCAGGTTTTTCCAAATGAAGTCGATCATCCTTTCTTGGGTTATGGTTGTGAGAGCTTCTGCCTCAGCCCACTTAGTGTAGTAGTCTACTGCTACGACAGCAAACTTTACACCGCCTCTACCAGGTGGAAATGGGCCGATCAAGTCGATTCCCCATTTCGCGAAAGGCCATGGGCTGAACACCGACTTCAGCTGGTTGGCCGGGGAGTGGATGTTAGGTGCGAAAAGTTGGCAGTTTCGGCACCTTCGAGCGAAGCTAATGGCATCTTTGATAAAAAAAGTGGGCCAGTAGTAGCCCTGTCTGATCGTCTTGTATGCCAATGCTTGCCCCCCAGCGTGACTCCCACAAATCCCTTCGTGAATTTCTTCTAACACTTCGGACCCCTGCTTCCTAGTTAGGCATTTGAGCAGGGGTAGAGAGAATCCACGTTTATAGAGTTGGCCATCCAGCAGCGTATATCTGGCAGCTTGCTTTACTAACCGGCTAGCTTCCCAGGTGCCCACGGGGGTTGTTCCGTCTGTTAGGTATTTTTGGATTGGAGTGCACTAATCTTCACCACCTTCACTGTCTCCCTGCCCCCCGCTCGAGGTTTGATTTATCTTGTAATCGAACGTCGAGGGGTTTTTCAGTGTGGTAATCACAACCTCCGTGAATTCGGCTTCCCCGTTGCTAGTAGCTAGCCGGGCTAGAGCATCTGCTTGTGTGTTTTCTAGCCGCGGTATCTGATTGATGTAAACTTGTGTAAACATCGAGATCAGATGCGCGGCTATCTTCTGGTAGGTCATCATCTGCTGGTCTTTTGCTTCATATTCCCCCCGGACTTGGGATATTATTAGCTGGGAATCTCCGAAAACTTGAAGATTGGTTGCCCCCACAACTAATGATAGCCTAAGTCCTGCTATCAACGCTTCATACTCCGCCTCGTTGTTGGTTGCTCGAAAGTCGAACCGAATTGCGGAGGTGAAGACTTGTCTGTCTGGGTTGATCAGGACCACGCCGGCGCCTGCTGCTATGCTAGTTGATGACCCGTCTACGTAGAGATGCCACGGAGCTATACGTCCCCTCGTCGGATCTTGTGGGAAAGTTAGCTCGACGATGAAGTCGGCGAGCGCTTGTCCCTTGATCGCTGTTCGGGGTGCGTAGGTTTACCGTATTGGCTGATCTCTAGTGACTATTTCAGCAGGCGTTCGGCGGTGTCTGGGCGCTGTAGTATTTGACATAGTGGGAACGTCGTCAATACTTCTACCGGGTGGTCAAAGAAGTAGGGCCTCAATTCTTATTCCAACTGTTATATTTCTGCGTATACGGATCATCTCCTTTCCTTTTTCAATTTTTTTTTTTTTTTTTTTTGGGCAAATGAGAAAATGCCAACTAATCTTGATAAATTGGTCAGCCATTTAAGTAATTCACGGCAATCACCTTGGTGGATATGCTAAATTTGCCTTCAAGTTTAATTCCAATTATGGGCTCTCGGCAATTTTTTTTTTTTTTTTAAATGCCGAAGACACCAGTGATGAGGCAGCAGACTTGGTCAATTTTTGTGGCCAAAACTTCTTTCTTAATAATTATCAATCAGCGGCGGTTGCTCCCAAATAACCCACTCAAAAATTAAAATGTCTCTTGATCAAGTCAATTCCCAGGATAGTGGGTAGGCGACTTTTCTGCCACTGATGCTAAATGATATGTGCCAATGATTTTCCTTTGTTAATTGTTGATATAATCGGCCTGGTAAGCGATTGATTTCAGCCATTCATGCAATCAATTGATGTAATTTGTTGCGGAACTAATTTAACACGTGGGGATTTTTTCGAACAATCCTCGGAGGCGAACATCAACTGCGTCTGCGCGAATAAGCTTCGGATGTCCTGCAAATAGGTTTTGAGCGGCGAACAACTATTTACTGATTGTGTTCGTTTATGTGGCTTTACGACGGATTAATTCTACCAAATAATAATCTTATGATTTTATGTTCTTGGGGAGGGAGAGTAGAGAGTTTAGAGAGAGAAATATTGCAATGAAGATTATATTGATTGTGTGAAAATGTGAGAGAGTTCCCAGAATAGTACAAGAGATGTCTTATTTATAGGTGTGTGAGTGTGAGACGGCACCTTACGAGCCTATGTGGCTTCCGGTGTTGACGAGGGTTCCTTACCCTCGTCTTGATCTCTCACACTGCTTCCCCCTATCACGCCTCGTCCTACTACTATGTCTTAGACTAGATGGGCCTCATTAAAAACCTCGCCGTAAACCACCCTTGTGGATAAACCGGACGGAGGGAAAAAGAGCGCGCCATCGGGGTCCCATAGACTAAGGGCGAGCTCTCAAGCCTTGCCGGGTTCCAGAGTACTGCAAAGTGACGGACTTCGGTGAGGTGAGCTCTGGGCGAGCTCTCCCACAAGCGGGCGAAGCGAGCTTTGGCGAGCTCTCCAACAGGCGGGCGAGCTCTGGACCTTCCCCGGCTCGGATGGGCCCTGGAGACCTGGCAAGTCTTAGGGATTATTTCTGAAACCGACGTATTAGTTCGCCATGTCAACAATTATGAATAGAAAAAAGAGAAGACAAAATAGGAAGGAAATAGCTACTTTCCAGTGGGGTACTCATCATCAATCCTAGAGCTGGAGCCATTATCAACCACTAACTTAACTGCCTTTTCCCCTTGAATCTTAATCGAATATTTCGACTTTCATTCCTTAAGGGTATGTTTGTTTTGTGATTTAAGGAGTCGTAGCAAGTCATGACTTTGAAAAAATCTTGATAAATAGTAAAAGTGTGTGTTTGCTTTGAGATTTTAGTAGGGTAGGATGTTACTTTATATCAAATCAAAGTGTGATAATGATTGATTTTATATGTATAATAATAGGTATTTTATTAGTGTTGTATTGGAAAGAGTAATGATAGGTTTAATAGGTATTTTTAGGTGTGGATTGAGTTTGAGATGTGAAATCCGGATGTTACATCTCAAACTCGTGTAGAGCGTGATCGCAAAATCCTACGTCCATCCATGCTAGTCCCAAAACAAACATACCCTAACTGAATTTTCTCTTGGTCTCTTTGCCTTCTACAGCCTGCTTGTTTGTTTCTTTAAGATGGAGTGGTAATTGAAGGCAACCAAATGGGTGATTCCTTCAATTAGTAATTAATAGAACAGTTTATATGAAAATAGTCCATGATAAGTTTATCATGAAATTATTTTGAGATATCAAATAATTTTTCGAATTTATCAAAATATTCATTTATAAAAAATTGGGGTCAATAAAATTTGTAACATAATATGATTGACCCAAATCGAATTAAATTTTTTGACTTAGTCTTGTATGCACCAGTTACACCGTGCAACTTAAGATCATTTCTGAAAAGTTAAAGAAAATAATACTGAAAAGTTACATATGTTATTACTGAAAAGTGTATCTTTAATGGTTTAACTTTTCAGTAATAATTTGTGTAACTTTTCAGTAATAAATTGTGTAACTTTTTAAAAATGAATTTGAGTTGCGCGGTGTAACTGGTGCACAAGAGACTTGCTCAAATTTTTTATAATCTTGATTAAATATTTGATACTTTAAAACTGATTCATGATAAATTTATCGTGAACTTTTCCTAATTAATAATAAAGTATAATTAATAATTGAGATGTGCAGTTTCTTCTTAATAATTATTTGAGATGTGCAATTTCTTCTTTTGTGATGAATATTTTGAAATATTTGAGATGACGTGTGGGAGTATGTTTGAAAATAATATGTGGCATATAATGAGGTTAACAGGTGGCAGCATTTGAAGGGAATAATTTTGCCACGTGCCACCATTTTGAACAGTGTCTTCTCTTTTTATTACATATGTGTGATGAATCTGATGATACTACTTCGGTCAACGTAGTAGTATTTGTTTAGTTAATTAATTATTACTCTACATAACAAATAAAGCAAGCAAGAGTTGAGATTCAGGAATCTGAGATGGAGAAAGATATAGTGATTGTGGGCGCTGGAATCGCGGGTCTTGCAACTTCTCTAGGACTACACAGGTACACACATCATCCATTTCTTCACTCAAATCTAAAGACAATTAATTGTTGTCTGTTTTGTTATCACACATACAGATTGGGAATCGAAAGCTTAATTTTGGAGTCGTCAGATAGTCTGAGAACTGCAGGATTTGCTCTTGGAATGTGGAATAATGGTTGGAGGGCATTAGATGCTCTTGGTGTTGGACATATTCTTCGTGCTAAGCACATAAACCTCACTGGGTGCGTACTAACACCCACACCCACACCCACACTTTTTATATAATCAAAACATCCATCAAATTTGGTTGTTTGTGCAGAGTCGTGACTGCATCAGCGCATTATGGGGTTAACACTGCAGAAGTGCCTTTTACAGCCATAGATTCTAAGTAAGTGTTGGCTTTTCATTTTTCTTGGAATTGAAGCTAGATTAGATGTGATTGTTGTGTGATTTGCAGGGATGAAATTCATCTCCGTTGTGTGAATCGTAAGCTATTATTAGAAACTCTGGAAAGTGAACTTCCCAAGGATACTGTTAGGTATTCATCCAAGCTGGTTCATATTGAAACTCACGATTACTTCAAATCTGTTCATCTTGCTGATGGAACTATCATTAAAACTAAGGTAATTAATTATTAATGCACCTTTAGTAGACTTATTAGATCTACTTGTCAAAACTCACTCACTGTGTTACAATTCCACATTGAATCCACAAAAGTATATAAGTAGGAGTCAATTCTTGACTTTTGACTAGGATTTTAGGTTAAGTTACAACTTCCTAGCTTATATTCTTAACAATTGGCACGTCTGTGAAAAAAAAAAGTTTGGGTGGGCTGCAGAATGGGACTACCCGATGGTGGACCCAGGGGTTGCCACCTCGGATGTGGGCCCAAGGGGGTTGCCACTCGGGAGGTGGACATTGACATATGGGTGGTCATCCAGAGTGTGCTGTTTACCGTTGACCATGATTTTGAGTTAAGTTAGGACTCTCTAGTTTATATTCCCAACATACTGTAACTAATTATTACACAGGTATTGATTGGATGTGATGGAGTGAACTCTGTAGTGGCCAAGTATCTAGGCTTTAGTGATCCATCTTTTGTTGGTCGATTTGCTGTTAGAGGCTTCGTTTATTATGAGGATGGCCATGGTTTTGAGCCAAAGATGATGCAGTTCTTTGGAGAAGGTGTTAGATATGGCTTAATTCCATGCGATGATTATTCACTTTACTGGTTTTTCACCTTTACTCCTCTTCCTCAAGGTACACACATGCATCTTCTTCTTCTTCTTCTTCTTCTTTTCAGTCATGTAATATTGAATTGGATTTTGTGTCTCTGATATAGAGAAAGAGATAGGGGAGGATCCTACAAGGTTGAAGCAATTCATATTGAGCAAATTGGGCAAAGTCTCTGATAAGATCAAACAAGTATTCGAAAATACTCAACTAAATAACATGGTGTGTTCACCATTGAGAATCAGACGTCCATGGGAATTACTATGGGGAAACATAAGCAAAGACAACATTTGTGTACTTGGTGATGCATTACATCCTATGACACCAGACCTTGGGCAAGGGGGGTGTTGTGCATTAGAAGACAGCGTCGTTTTAGCTAGGCTTTTTGCTGAGGCCTTCAAAGGGAAAACACCAGATGATGAAGAAAACGAGCATCGGAGAATCAAAGAATCGCTGCAGCAGTTTGCAAGGGAGAGGAAATGGAGAAGCATTGATCTTATTACTGCTTCATATATGGTAGGTTTTATGCAGCAGAGTGATGGTGCTGTGATGCAGTTTTTGAGGGATAAGTTAATGCCCAAATTCTTGGCTGGTGTATTGCTGAAGAAGGCCAGTTTTGATTGTGGCAACCTTACTAATGTACCTTGATTATAGTTATAGATTGCAAGGGGGGGTTTGGGAAATTCTATAAGTTTGTTTGGTTCTTGTTACATGCAACTAATATCTATGGAATTTTATGGATTGTGTGTGAAGTGTAGTAAAACTATTTTAAGGTTGGATTGATTTATTTATTGATTCAAAATCAAAATGTAAGAAATTGTCAATATAAATTTGAAGTAAAATTAACAGTTTATAATTTACATTTTAAGACCATATTTTTTTTACATTATAGTTTCAATTTATTCTAATTACCTTTATGAGTAGGTTTTTTATGAATCCTAATTCACATAAATTGTTATTTATAAAAATATACTTAATTTTTTTAGTATTTATAAATAACATTAATAATAAATACACATAAATAATAATAAAATTTACACATAACCATGATAATTAGAAAAATTGAGTTCATATAAATTTTTATCTACTTGTATATGCGAAATTGACACGAGTGTTATGTGATAATTAGAAAAAATATAAATAATATTAATAATGAATACACATAAATAATAATAATAAAATATACACATAATAATGATAATTAAAAAAATTGAGTTCATATAAATTTTTGTCTACTTGTATATGCGAAATTGACATGTTATTCAATAAATAATTTTTCATACAATCAAAAGGCTCATCCCTTTCTTTTTTTTTCGGTAGTTCATGATGAAATATATAATATCCATAAATTATATACCTAATTACACTTTAAAATAATTAAGTTTCCACGTACCTCCATAATCAGAAAAATGAAAACAAATATAATAATTTAACGACACTAAAATCAAATTGGAAAACTTTAGTCTTTTGACATTAGATATTGTGAACTTGCTTTCTAACAAAAGATAATTATGTAAAAAGGATATACATGTAAATAATATAATATGTAGAGGATAATAGTGTGTTGGGGGGGGGGGGTTTAAAAAAAAAATCTAAGTCGCATTACATAAAGAAATAAAGCTTCAAATTAATCAGCTTCTATGATTTGAAACCTAAATATCAATAGAAAGAAGGCAAGACAATAAGAACTTAAGCAAAGCCAAATATTAGGTATAAAAAAATCAATATGAATAAGAGACTAGTGTACACAAAGTTCAGAAAATAGGATTAGGATCTGTCAGGAGATGCTTTACAATATATATATATATATATATATATAAAACGACCTAATGTAACAATCATCAAATTACATATGATAAAAAAAAATTAATAAAATCAAATGATTTACTGTCTCCCTATGTTTTATTTTTCATTTAAGTGCTAATCAGCTATATGATTGCATATAAGAGTGTAGAGAATCGATTTGGTTCAGCTACTGTTAATTGTTTCAGCTTTAACACAAATACTCTTTTGGAGTACTGGAACCAACACTATGTCATTTTTACTGAAAGACATCGGTTATTAACCGATGTTAAATAAAATATACAACTGATGTTATACATGGTGATATTGTAAACAGGGGAATGCATGATAAAGCATTCTTTGCTTCCCTTACTATCATGCCCATAACAACTCAGATGACTGAATCAGAATACTTCAATGACAAGAGAATGTCGATATATTGTTAGCAAAACTCAAATGCCAAACAACTAATATGATTTGTACCTCAAATTTCCTTGCTGCTACAAGGAAAACATGTGGTGAGGGTTTCCCTTGTTTAACTTCTGGATCATCACCGCTTACATTATGATGCATCCGTAAAATAAGTTCACCATGTCTTTCGGTTATCAATTCCAAATGCCTCGTGTGTGAACTGTTAGACACATTCCGTAAGTTTCCTTGCACCAATATTCGTTGACTTAGGAATATCGTGACGACTATCACTACTACAAGAGGGGGCAAAAAATAAACATACCCTATCGCAAAACAAATAGGTATTTCATTGGCATGGAGATGCTTAATCAAATGACTGACACCTATACAAATATTCTTCTAGACTTCAGTATAGAACTTCTGTGTGTCTGAGGGGAAAAAGAAAACAACTTATTGGTTTGTAATCATATTAGAAGCTATCAAATGCACATTATACAATCAGGAAATTGAAGATCTTAAAATATGTGTTTGCCATGATTTTTGTTCATTTTAATATCCTCGCCTCATAATGGTCAACTGAGAAGCTATATTGTTAATCTCATGTCATATCAATGGCGATAAAAACATCTCAAAGATCATTGCATTATTGACAAATAAACAAGCTGAAGCTATGGCTACTACGAAGACATTTTTCAGTTCAAGTCTCTTCTTTCTTTTCCTTTTTAATATTTCTGAAATTCGTGCTTTAAATGAACTTAATAAGCATATAACATAACTTCCTCCAAATACACGTGAGTTTTTGGAAAAAATATTAAAATCTGAGTATAAAATTACAGCTCTCCTGCAAAGCAACCTTAATCTCCATTTTGAGATTACAGAAGAACATTACTGCTCGTGCCTGAACTACCTTCATCTGTACAAGCATAACTTCATAAAAGTTTAAGTTCCAATTAATCAAGCAAATCCGAATATGCAAATGCAGAAATACGTTGCATTTATTTCAAAAATAAAAATGAAACCTCTCTTGAAGTCAATGTTTTTATATACAGTGAATGCATTGCTTCTTGTGATACTAAGGACCTGTTTTCAATCACTATTAAATAGTGATAAGCACTTATTTTTTGAAAAAGTTGAGTCTTACCAACTTTTAAAAAAAGTGCTTCTACACTTTTAGTAGAAGTTGAAAACAAGTACTAAAATTTTAAAAACAAAAAATAGTTTGCTCTAATTCTTTTCCTTGATATAGGATATGAATCTACATTTGCGTATCTATAATCGAATTCTACCAGGCACGAAATTTGAAGTTTTAAATAAGATATTCATGAATTACAAATCAAATCAATTTAAGGTACTCAACTATGTAAAGCAAATTACAGTCTGATCAAAATAAGTAAAGTAAATTACAGAAGCACAATCAAGAAAATAAATCAAAGCCAACAAATTAGGATAATTAAGCAAATGATATCGTAATTCATCTTCTTTTCCTTCAATTATGTAAAATCGTTGAGAGAAGAATTACCTTGATTTTTTCAGCAACTCATAGCCTGTCATTCCAGGCATGCAATAATCTGTAATTATCAGATCCACCTTTAATCCCAGAAGAAAAAAAACTATCAACATGCTAATCAACACAGGAAAATCTTCAACTCAAAAATAAAAAATAAACACTGATTTCCAAATATTTCTGCACTCACATCAAAAGTAACAGAGCTTTGATCCTCACCTAATCCCAAAAACTGCAGAGCCCTCCACCCACTATCCACTGCTGTTACTGTAACACACCCCAAATTATCAATAAGCAAAAAGGGAGCTAGCAAATGGGCATGAACTAAAAAGAATCTAATCACAAAAGAAAAAAGAGAGGTTGAAATTCAAAATCCCTCTCTATGTCCAAACTCGATCATTGAAAATAATGGACACGGAAAATCACACATACGAAAAAAGCCAGAATGACCATTTTCTCATTTAAGAAAAAGCTCAAAACAGAACCTGAAAGAGGCATGAGAACAATAGGGAGAACAAGAAAATTGTTCAATACACAAAAATATGAATCTACAACACTATAGCAAGATACAATCCTCGTATCAACTCTATTATGTATGTGTAATAATGCCAAAGCAATACCAGGAGCTGACATACTGAAAATTTCAGATTGATCGGATATAGAAATTCTACTATGCTACCACTAACTCATCATGCAATGGTCAAATAAGCCTAAGGATAAGAAGACTTCCCCTAAAATAAGAGAACACCTCACCATCCCATTTACAAACTCAATATTTGTAAATTTATCATGAATTAACACGACGTAAGGTGAATACATTCGAATAAACATCTACCATGAGCTACAGACCCGTACAGAGATGGAGTTTCTTAATCAAATACTCCCTCTGTCCGTAAATACTTTGCACACTTTCCTTTTTGATCTGTTCCACAACACTTTGCCACACCCTATAAATGGAAATAACTACTTTAAGTTTATCCAAATAATATTCACATATTTACACAAAATATCATTACTTTTACACTTAATCCAACCAATCTCATTATTTTAATAATATAACTTTGCACATCGCCCTCAACACTCTAACTTTTACACACTTTTCTTAAAGAGTGTGTAAAAAGAGGTGTGAAGTGTGGGAGTACCTAGCTTCACACAATCAACTAACGAACACAAACATTATCAAAGTAGAAAATTTTAAAGATTGAAATTGAAAATGAATATCCAATGAAGACTATCCGCTGTCGCAGGCACAACCTGACCCACCTGATATCGTAGAGCGTCCATACAAATTTTCAATAAAAATAAGCAAAAATTACGCTGCAATGGCAATCAGAAAGTACCAATTAGGTCTGCAGATTCGTTGAAATGAGTAAGTATTACCAATGTAGTTGTAAGATAGAGAGCGATGCGATTGCAAGATCTCTACATGTTCGTCTATGGAGAATTCTACAACAAAGACATGGTTGAGCCGAGATGGATGTGAACAGAGGGAGGGAAAGATGGATCGAGTATTTGAATGAGATTTGTTAGAAAAAAATAAGTGAAGGATCAAGCATCTATCTAGATCAAAAAATGTAGAGGTCCTCGAACTCCTTTAATTGTAAGGAAAATCAGATTTGATTTCTCGCTAATTCTCAAAGAACACAGACACAATAGCAATCTTAAGCCAAAATTTAAGAGTCAAATGCACACAAAGCTTCAGAGGAAACACTACAACATACGCAGTAAGAGAGAAATTGAGAATGCTTACTGTATTGTGAGGTGGGTGAGAAGTAAGCAGGACGGAGAGAGTACACGTGAATAGGGGTGGAGGAATATCGAAAATACAGGTATATCGCACTTATTGTATCGAAAAATATCGAAATTTTCGGTATACCGAAATTTTCGGTACAGTATGGTATCGTATCGAAAATTTCGATACGGTAACGGTATATAAATATAGAAATTTCGGTATACCGCGATATATCGAAATATTTTCGGTATATTGAAATATTTCGGTATACCGAAAATATTTCGGTATATCGCGATATACCGAAAATTTCATAATGAAAATATTTTGGTATATCGAAATATTTCGGTATGTCACGGTATACCGAAAAAATCAAAATTTTCGGTATACCAAAAATTTCGGTATACTGTTGTCATACCAAAATTTCGGTATACCGAAATTTTCGGTATGAAAACGGCATGATTTTTTTCGGTATCGAAATTTCGGTATATCGAAATTCGGTATACCGAAATTTTCGGTATGACAACGGTATGATATTTTTCGATATCGAAAATTTCGGTACGGTAACGGTATGGCGAAAAAAATTTCGGTATGCCGTACCGTCCACCCCTACACGTGAACATGGCGGAAATAAAGATCCGGTAGCGGAAGAAGCTTCAAATCATGGGTTCACCTGTGGATCTGATCCGACCACCTCGGACTGCCACTGCCATCACGACAGACTGATTTCAGAACACAACCCAATCTAACTCAAGACATCATTTTCTTCTTATATACTCACTTTTCAATAATAATTTTTTTGGGATAAAGCTTTTGAATCAAAACTTTCTTCAAGGAGAACATATTCCAACAATCACCCAAGTGAATGGAAATTGATAAAGACACCAAAAAAGTTTTTGGTGATATACATCAACCTTAGAAACTTGTAAAGGATAATAAGGTGTTACCCTTTGATCCTTCCCTTATGAAAATACACTTATTTTACTAATTAAATAGTAGACGTGATATCTTTGAACTCTCAACCATTTGTGTAAACGATGGTGTACTTCACTCAAGTTCTTCCTAACAATTCTCAATTCTCATAAGTATGTTCGTTTTGGCCATGAACATCCGCTTGGTTTTGCAAGAGTTTCTAGGAATATGTCTTATAGTATTCCCTTCGAAGAGGCCCTACTTCTTTCTCACATAGGTGATTCTTTTAAGAGTACCCCAACCTCTTCTCAAATCATTAATAGCTATTTTAGGCAATGGGTTTTCTAGAGGTTTATTATCCCCCACTGATGAATACAAAAATGTCATATTCGTCAACAAGAATTTATCAAACAAGGACGGATCAAGTTTTACCTGTATTTAGCTAAAAATAATCCGTCTTCAAATGGAGCGATGATAAGAGTTTCTCTGACACAGCAGTCCAGCTCCGGCGATCCACTCTGGAAGCTTTCCGACGGAGATCTGCAAGAAATCAAGCCGGGAGGTACCCCGGCGTTGATCCTCCGACGCCCAAGTCAGCCACCATTGATATGTAAATATTGCAGAAAAAGTATATGGTGTAAAAATGTAGATGTCATTCAATAATGAATTGGAATAGTTTTTATATCTCCTCTTTCTATGGAGGGCACAATTGTAATCTCTCAGCCTCAAGGCCCAACTGTTATAGGGGACCACTTGAGGGGACCATTTTGTGGTTTGTTACCATTTATGCCAAGTGTCACCAATAATCATTCATTGGTACAAGAATGATTCCTTTTTCGTTCTTTTTATGGTAGTGCTCATTGCACACTGCAACAATAAATCCTTATTTCAGCATTATTGATATTTGGATACTTCTTATCCAAGTTTCATCGAATAGGTTTATATTTACATGAACCGGAACATCTCTCCCAATTCTGGCTTCTGGTTTTTCCAACTCTCATAGAGATTAGAGTTTAACTTATCACCGTTGTTATCTAAACAATGCTCTTAGTCACTTTTCCTGACTTTCGTGTTAATGATCCAATTCTGGCTCTGCTCAGAGTTGGGCATGGAATTTGAAGACTACTTCCCTTCTCTTTTAACTATGAGCAGTGGGATAGACACTTATCCCACATCAACTACTCCCTCCTATTCCAAATAAAAAATTTCTAAGATTTTAAATGGAATAATAATTTCTTATCTTGGTTTCAGGATTAAGAGGTCAACTCTGATCCATATTTCTATTTTTCGGAAAGACTATCTCCTTCTTTTCCCTCTCTTTTTCTTATTTACTCTTTTTTTAATAAATTAAAAAATTCTTTTAATATCAAAGGGTACGTGTACTCACAAGTGACCCTTCAAGTACTTTCATCGCCTCCGTCCACGTGGCAATCTTATTATGCCCGGAGCATCCACTTGTCCGTCTATTTTCAGTTTTCGGAGGAGGTTACCTCCTTTCATCTTCTCCACTTCATTTCAGTTCCATTTCAATTGCATTTCTCAAGCGTTTTGTCTCCGATATTTTCTAGAGACTATTACCTAAGGTTAAGCTCTTCTGGAAGGAGCTCCAGTGTTCGTAATCAAGTTACCTTCCTCTTTATTTCCGAGGTATTTCTCGTTATTTTCTTTGTACTTTTTCTTTTTCTCGAAATTTTTCATCAATCCTTTTCATTTTTCTTCAAGCATTTTGATAGGATGCCTCCTAAACATAAATCGTCGGGTTCTACCATTAATCAAGTAGTCTCGAAACTACCCTCTGAATCTGAAGTTTCAAACCCTAACTCTGTTGTGTTGCTTTCGAGTCGCGTTCACATTGTTCCTGTGAAGAAGAGGGACAACTGGAATCTCATTTCAAAAGAAACTAATTTGAATAAAGATGATCTTTCTAGTCTTTGAGGCTTGTTAGCGCCTTGTTCTAACTTTCTAATAGACCTACCTGGTCCTGATGAACGCCCTAACCACTTGGGGTTTCCCTCTTTGGCTTTCTGGGCAGCCCAAATAACTGCTGGGCTTCGTTTTCCAATCGCACCTTTCTTTGTGTGCGTTTGTAATCTTTTCGGTATTCCAGTGAACCAAGTTAATCCTTCATCAATTATGCTTACTTCCAACACCGGAAAGTTTTTACTTCTGTCACGACCTGAAGAGGCGTGATGAATTTTACTATTTCAGTTCTCGAACTCAGGGTATTGCTCACTTCGTGGGTAAACCCCCTAGTATAGATGGTATCTGGAAAGACAGTTACTTTGTTGTAACTCCGCGTTCTGAGGTATGGCCTTTTTCAACCAATGGCTGACAATATAAATCCCCCCAAAATTTCTAAGTCTTCACTTTCTTTTGAGGGAGCTATTTCTCCGATTAATAGAGAAATTATGCCTCGTTTGAATGAGCTTGTTTCGAAAAGGGGCAACTCAGAATGTTTTATCTTCTAAAAGAGTCCCATGTCCTTTCTCATTTCGGATTCCTTGATCCAGCCATTTCCTCTTCTTCCGACCTTGGTATATTTCTTTCTTGCTTGTATTGTGTTTGGTTGTTCATCTATGAACAAGTTTTAACTTCAGCTAATTGCATTTACTTACTTGTTTTCTAGGCATGTCTTGGGCAAACGCCCTAGTGTTATCTGATGATGAGGGTCATGAATCCAAGACCCATGTTTCTGATCCTGAAGCCGAGGGTACTAAAGGTGATGTTCCTGTTTCCCCTTCCAAGACTCATGAGGCTTTTTCTGCATGTCCTCAAGGTAATCCTATTCCAGCTTCTACTGACGCTAAGGTCGCAACTGATGATCCTTCCAAGGGGAAGGGTAAGAGGGCTGCTACTTCCAAGTCACAGCCTAGGCCTGTCTTGAAGAGGACTCGTTTCTTAAAGCGTACTGGTTCCAATTCCGCCATGTCTATGGAGAACCCCGATCCTATCACTACGGTTCCCTTGATAGAGAACACTCAATTCATGGAGACTCTGAAAAGTCCCAAATTGGAATCCTCTGATTCTAAGCTCTCTGTTCCTGCATTGAAGAACGTTATGTATGAACGTCTTTGTGAGGTATTCATACCATCACTCTCTCTCTTGACATTTTTCTTTCTTGCCACTTACATTATTTCATTTATCATGTCATTTCCAGTTCTTGGATTTGCACACTGAGTTGCTGAAGATTGAAGGTTTGGAAAGCGATGCTCCTTCTGCCACTGATTTAGCCTCTAAGGAACAGGAGATATCTCAACTTTCTCAAGAGAACAAAGATTTAAAAGCTCGTGTTGGTGTCCTCATTTCAGAGAACTCACCTTTTCAACAGCAGGTTTCCAAGGCTGAGAAACTTCTTTCTCTCCAACTGAGGTCAGAGAAAAAGCTGCTTGAAGAAAACTACTCTCAGGGTCATGCCCAAGGCATCTTGGATGGCATCAATCTTTATCGTTCGAAATTTCTCCATACCTTTTCTGGGCAAGCTTTTCTCAAGGAATTGCTTGAAGGGATTCTCCAAGCCTATCGATCCAGTTCACTATATCTAAGTGATATGACTCCTCACATGAGTCATTTCATTAAACATGGTTTCAAGTGCGCTGCGAAACAGGCTCAAGAGAAAGGTTTTCTGGAAAAGCTCGATATTTCCAAGGCTAAGGATGATATCACCCATTCTCCTCACTTCCAAGGGGATGCTTCTGCCCCTCTTGATGCCCCATGGTTCCTTCCTGCCATGAAGAAAGCTGCTCTTCAACTTTCAGGGGAAGTATTCTCTTCCCCAGATTTGCCTCCTGCCGATTCTCTACTCTATGATCTATCTTCATCTGATGGTTCTGATCTTGGGATGCCTCCCTCTACTGCTGCTGCACAAGCTTCTACCGACTTGGTTACCAGCACCGTTGGCTTGGTTACCGATTTGAATGAATGAAATGTTTCATTCATTGTTTCACCTGGATGACTTTTATGGCTACGACCTCTTTATTTCTGTCTTTTGAACAATGTCTCATTGGGACTTCCTTGTTGTATCTTTGAATCATCTTTACTTTTGCTATTACTTATGCATTATTTCGTTTTCTTGCTTGCATATTATTTTGTTTCTTTTTACTTCAGTAAAAAGATGTCCAGGATATTGGTTTACCCAAAACCCCTACTCCCTCCAGTTCTTAATTGAACTTCTCTAGAAGTTTGTTTAAGAACTTACAGTTCAATTTCGTCAAAAAAAATCTTCAATTCTACTCCCTCTAGTTCTTAATTGAACTTCTCTGGAAGTTTGTTTAAGAACTTACATTTCAATTTCGTCAAAAAATTTCTTCAATTCTACTCCCTTCAGTTCTTAATTGAACTTCTCTAGAAGTTTGTTTAAGAACTTACAGTTCAATTTCGTCAAAAAATTTCTTCAATTCTACTCTCTCCAATTCTTAATTGAACTTCTCTGGAAGTTTGTTTAAGAACTTACAGTTCAATTTCATCAAAAAAATTCTTCAATTCTACCCTCTCCAGTTCTTAATTGAACTTCTCTGGAAGTTTGTTTAAGAACTTACAGTTCAATTTCGTCAAAAAATTTCTTCAATTCTACTCTCTCCAGTTCTTAATTGAACTTTTCTGGAAGTTTGTTTAAGAACTTACAGTTCAATTTCATCAAAAAATTTATTCAATTCTACTCTCTCAAGTTCTTAATTGAACTTCTCTGGAAGTTTGTTTAAGAACTTACAGTTCAAAATCATCAAAAAATTTCTTCAATTCTACTCTCTCTAGTTCTTAATTGAACTTCTCTGGAAGTTTGTTTAAGAACTGGAGATTCAAGAGTTTTCGCAACATTCAATCTTGCATAATCATCTATCAAAACTGAAATGCCTCAGCTCTGGTAGGGTTTCATTGAATTCATAAAATCATAGCATCTTTTGCTTACATGCTCATCTAAGCGTAGTACTTCTTCAAATTCGAAATGTTCCATGGTCGTGGCAACTGATAGCCATTCTCATCTGTCAGTTCATATGCTCCTCCTCTCAAGACTTTTGTCACCACATAGGGGCCTTCCCAATTAGGGTCCAATTTTCCAGTTGGTTTGAGAGCATCAGCTCTGCGCAGAACCAAATCTCCTTTTTTTCAATTTCCTCATTCTCACTTTCTTATCATGTGCAGCATTCACCTTACTTTTGTACTTTTCCATTCTTAGATTTGCCATCTCTCGCTCTTCCTCTAGCAAATCCAGGTTTTCTCTCATCAACTTCGCATTCTGCTCTTCATCATACATCAACATGCGATGTGTTTTGATTCCTACTTCGACTGGAATCACAGCTGGAGCTCCATACACCAAATTAAAAGGTGATTCTCTAGTGGCAGTTCTGGTACTGGTTCTATATGCCCATAACACTGGCTCTATCTCTTCCACCCAGTCTCCTCCAGCTTTGGATAGACGAGTTTTGATTCCATTCACTATAGTGCGATTAGTGACCTCTACTTGCCCATTTGCTTGAGGATGAGCCACTGCTACAAATCTCTGCTGAATATTCATCTCTGAAAACCAGTTCTGAACTCGAGTTCCTACAAACTGGATTCCATTATCTGATATTAGGATTCGTGGTATCCCATATCTGCAACATATATTCTTCCATAAGAATTTTATGATGGTTGTTTCATCAATTTTTCTTACTGCTTCTACTTCTACCATTTCGTGAAGTAATCAACCGCTACGATCATGAAAGCCTTTCCTCCAGGCGCTGTAGGAAACTTTCCCACAATATCAATGCCCCATTATCGAATGGGCATGGAGAAAATGTCAATCCCATTTCCTCAGCTGGTGTGTGTATTATAGGTCCATGCTTCTGGCATTTATCACATCTCTTGACCAATTCTCTAGCATCTCTTGCTAGAGTTGGCCAATAATATCCGGCTCTCAAAACTTTCCTTGCCAACTCTCAATATCCAGCATGACTGGCACAACATCCTTCATGAATTTCTCTCAATACATAGTTTCCTTCTCTTTCTTAAAGATACCTTAAATGAGGTTAGGAAAACGTTCTTCTGTATAGATCATCTCCGATCATACAGTATCTTATACAAGCTCTCTTTTTTACTGCTTCTGTCCCCTCTCCAATTCTGAAAAACTGGATGATTGGGATCCTCCAATCGTTTCCATCAGAGATGGAATTCACTTCTGGGAGATGAATTTTCTCTTCCGCTGTGAACAAAGTGATCTTTCCCGGCATTCCTTCCTCTGCAGAGCTGGCCAACTTAGCCAAATAATCTGCTGTGCCATTTTCCTCTCTGGGAATTTGCTCAATCTTAAGTTCTTCAAACTTCTTCTTGACTTTTTCAGCCAATTCTGCATATTCCATCATTTTGGCATTCTTCCTTTCGTATGCCCCCAAGAGTTGTTGGATAACCAGCTGTGAATCTGAGTAGATGATGGCTCTCTGTGCACCCATCTCCCACATCATCTGCATTCCTCTCAAGAATGCCTCGTATTCAGCCTCATTGTTAGAAACTCTGAACTTCAACTTGATTGCAAATTGCAATTCCTCTCCGGTGGGAGGAATTATCACAATTCCTACCCCACACCCAGCTGTCGATGAAGATCCATCTACAAACGCCTTCCAGATCTCAGGCTTATCTTTGTTCGTTGTCTCTTGGATAAAATCTGCTAAGGCTTGCGCCTTAATAGCAGTTCTGGGCTCAAACTCGAGATCATACTCTCCCAGCTCTACTGCCCATTTGACCATTCTGCCAGACAGATCTGGTCTACCCATTATAGATCTCATGGGTAGATTAGTTCTCACAACTACCTTGTGCGATAAAAAGTATGGCCTGAGCCTTCTGACCGTCACCATCACAGCCAGAGCAGACTTCTCAATTTCAGAATATCTCACTTCTGGTCCTTGCATTATCTTGCTAACATAGTATATGGGCAATTGTCTTCCTTCTTCCTCTCTTATCAAGACTGAACTCAGTGCATATTCTCCTACGGAGAAGTATAAATACAAGGTTTCCTTTGGCCCCGGTTTGGTGAGTAAGGGCAACCTTTTCAAATGATCTTTCAGATCTTCGAAAGCTCTTTGACATTCTTCATTCCATTCAAATCTTGAGCCTTTCCTCAATATCTTAAAGAAAGGCAAACTCTTCTCTGTTGCACGAGAGATGAAACGACTAAGGGCTGCAATACGCCCATTTAGCTTCTGTGCTTCTTTCAAATTTCTAAGTGATTGCATATCAAGAATTGCCTTCACCTTTGCCTGGTTCACCTCAATGCCTCTGGGAGTTACCATATACCCCAGAAATTTTCCAGATCTTACCCAGAATTCACACTTCGTGGGGTTTAACCGGATCTGATAAGCTCTGATTACTCCAAATATTTCCTCCAGATCTGAAGCATGAACTTTTGCTTGGAAACTTTTTATCAGCATATCATCTACGTATACTTCCATGTTACGACCAATTTACTTCTTGAATACCAGATCTACCATTCTCTGATAGGTGGCACCAGCGTTCTTTAATCCGAAAGGCATTTTCACATATCCATAAGTGCCACAAGATACCACAAAGCAAGCTCTAGGCACATCTTCTATTTTCATCCAGATCTGATAGTAACCTTGATAGGCTTCCATCATTGACAATAATTCGCATCCTGACGTTGAGTCCACAAGTTGATCAATCCTTGGCAAAGGATAATGATCTTTTGGGCATGCTCTATTCAGATCTCGAAAATCTATGCACATTCTCCATGCTCCGGCTCCCTTTGCTACCATAATAGCATTGGACAGTCATTCCGGAAATTGTACTTCCTCTATGTGTTTTGCTCTTAAGAGCTTCTCTACTTCTTTTCTTATGATTTGATCTTTCTCATATCCAAATTGTCTCAACTTTTGCTTCACAGGTCTGCAATTGGGACCCACATTTAAGCTATGCAGAGCCACTTCTGGATCAATTCCAACCAAATCCTCTGGTCGGAATGCAAACAAATCTGCATTTCTTCTCAAGCATTCGATTACTGCTTCTGCTACATTGCTCGTCATCTGTGTACCAACTCTTGTAGTGAATCCAACTTTGCCCGGGAACAACTCCACTGGCATAAGTTCTTCTTCTGCCTGGATTTTCATCTCTGGCTCTTCTTCCATTTGCTCTATTCTCTTCATCCTCTTACCAATGGGGTCATCCCCTCTGGTTTCATCTGTTTTCACATATTGTTCGGCTTTTCTTACTGTCTCAACATAACACTTTCTAGAGCAGCATTGGTCTCCCACAAATTCTGCCACTTCTTCCCCCAATGGAAACTTTAATTTCATATGATACGTGGAGACAACTGCTCGGAAAAGATTCAGAGATGGTCTCCCCAAAATCACATTATATGATGAAGGAGCATCTACCACCAAAAAACTTATCATCTTTACATTGCATATTGGTGGGCTTCCCATTCTGACTTGAAGGGAAATTTGCCCTTTGGGATGGATTGCTCCTCCCGTGAATCCAAAAAGTGTTGTGTCAACTGTTTCAAGTTCCACATTCAAGTTCATCTTTGCTAGACAATCATAAGAAATGATGTCCGTTGAACTGCCAGTGTCCACAAAGACTCTAGCAACATCATATCCTTCGATTTCCATTATCACCACTAACGCATCGTTGCGTGGTCTCTGAACTGGAATTTCATCTTCAGGTCCGAATTGGATACATGGGAGATTACTCATTTCTCCCTCCTCATATCCAACTCTATTTGCCCAGAGCTGAGCAGATCTCACAGAAGCTTTCCTTGCCCGATTGGAATCACCATCCGTTGGGCCTCCCACAATCATTTGGATATATCCTCTTTTGTATCCAGGTCCATCTTTTCTTTGCTGGTCTATCACCTCTTTTCCCTTTTCTGGGACTTCCTTTCTCTTATGTGGATAGTTATTTCTTTCCCTATCCTTTCTGACAAACTCTGCCAGATGTCCCTCTCTGATCAATCTCTCAATGGCATCTTTCAAATGCCGACATTCATTTGTATCATGTCCATAATCATTATGGAATCTGCAATAGAATTCAGATCTGGGGTTTTTAGGCCCTCTTTTCGCTGAGAAATGAAACTTAAAACCAGGATGGTCAGCCACTACTTCCAACATCTCTGCATGTTGCAGTGTCAGAGGAGTGTAGGTGTCAAATCTCTCAGGTTTAACCTTTTCTCTGCCCCCCTTTCCTTTCTCTGGGGAGGTCAATTTCTTCTTTTCTGATTCTTTCTTTTTCTCTCCACTTTTCTCATCACGGTTTTCCTCTTTCTTGGCCCCTCTGGCCTCCTCCAGGTTTATGTACTTACCAGCTCTTTCCTGGAGCTCATCAAATGATAAGGGTGGTTTCTTAGCCAGAGACTTAAAAAAGTCTCCATCTCTTAAGCTCTGAGCATTTGTCTTTACTTCATCAGAGGCTGAGGGCACTTCCAGTGCTGCCTCATTGAACCTCGTGATATATTCTCTCAATTTTTCATTCGATTTCTACTTCAAAGACAACAAATACAATGAAGTCTTCACAATTTTTTTAGCACTGGCGAATTGATGCAAAAACAAGTTACTGAGTTCCCCAAAGGAGTGAATCGATTCTGCGGGCAACTGACTGAACCATTTCTGAGCTGATTTGGTGAGGGTAGTGAGGAATACTCTACACTTTACCCCATCAGAATATCTATGGAGCAAAGCTCCATTTTCAAATCTCAACAAATGATCCTGCGGATCAGTAGTTCCATCATACTCATAATTCTGAGTTTTGAAGTTCCCTGGCAATGGATCTGCTAGAATTTCCTCAAAAAATAGAGATCCCTCAGAGAGGAGGGATTTCTTTTCTATTTTTTCATAATGTTTCTTAATCGTTTCCATATCTCTTTTCAGAGATGCTAGTTCTTTGTTTGCATCAATCTTTGCTGCGGACTCAGCCTCTTCTTCTTCTGAGTCCCCACTTTCATACGCAACTAATTGTGAGCCTCTCGTACCAGTTCTGGTAAACATTCTCTCATCTCTGGCGGCAGATCCGCCGGCAGCTGCTTTGCCAATTCTAGTTCTCACATCTTCTTCCCCTGGGACGTCTCCCAGAGGAAGAGGTGACATGTTGGGCACGTTCCAAGCCCGATTTTTTCTGGGCACATTCCAGGCCCTATTTTCTCTGGGCACATTCCAGGCCCTAATCTCTCCAGGCACATTCCAGGCCATATTTTCCCCGGGCACATTCCAGGCCCTATTCTCTCCGGGCACATTCCAGGCCCTATTCTCTAGCATGCTCTGAGTTCTGACAACAGGTTCGACCTGAGGTCCAGATCTCAAAATCTCAGCCATCCCATTTTCATTTCTAGCGAGTGGAGGCATCTCCGCCGGGGGTATCTGCTTTCCCGGTGAAGCCTCCAACTCTGAAGTTCTGACCAACAAGGCGTTATTCACTGCTGACTGTATCAGACTTTTCAAATGTTCCGATGGCATCGAAACTAAGGAAGAGTCATTCTGATCTGGGTTCATACCCGGAGTTCTTTCATCCAACACTATCGCTGCCGGAGTATCTATACTAACCGGCGTGTTGGCAGCTTTGTCAAAATCCTTTCCCAGATTCTTGGGAAGTGGCTCGTCATTTCTACCTTTACGAGTTAAAAATAATCGGTTCATCATCTTTATCATATGGTGTTCTTCCAAACACAATTTCAAATAACAACTTTCATTGAACAAATACATCGATTTGTTAACGTTTCTCAAGAAACACATTCCAATTTTCTTAAATCATATCGCAATGATAACAACAATTTATCAATCCCAGAATCATATCTCATATTCATCTCTAAAAATCACAGTGTTAATCTTCTTATCAGCTACACATGCATATATTCATCTTCAAGATCATTCATAGTATATTATCTTTCATGACACCATATCCAGATTTTCTATCTAAAAGGCTGCATTCATATTCAAAGAGTACCTTCCACATTCTATTTTCCCCAGAAAGTTTCGTACATAAAGCAGAAACATTTCAGAAATCATTCACAGATTTATTCAAAATCTTTCATCATCATATTTCCTACTCATATCATACATATATCTCTTATTATGAAGTTATTCCAGGAAGGCTAAAATCAAATTCTTCGTTTTCATAAAACAATGGTGTCAATATTCTACATATTCTTTCATTCAAAACGATTTCACAAGGAACACTCACGCCAAAGCTCAAATGTTCCCACAGACGGCGTCAGTTGATGAATACAAAAATGTCATATTCGTCAACAAGAATTTATCAAACAAGGACGGATCAAGTTTTACTTGTATTTAGCTAAAAATAATCCATCTTCAAATGGAGCGATGATAGGAGCTTCTCTGACACAACAGTTCAGCTCCGGCGATCCACTCTGGAAGTTTTCCGATGGAGATCTGCAAGAAATCAAGCCGGGAGGGACCCAGGCGTTGATCCTCCGACGCCTAAGTCAGCCACCATTGATATGTAAATATTGCAGAAAAAGTATATGGTGTAAAAATGTAGATGTCATTCAATAATGAATTGGAATAGTTTTTATATCTCCTCTTTCTATGGAGGGCACAATTGTAATCTCTCAGCCTCAAGGCCCAAGTGTCATAGGGGACCACTTGAGGGGACCATTTTGTGGTTTGTTACCATTTATGCCAAGTGTCACCAATAATCATTCATTGGTACAAGAATGATTTCTTTTTCGTCATTTTCATGGTAGTGCTCATTGCACACTGCAACAAGAGAATCCTTATTTCAGCATTATTGATATTTGGATACTTCTTATCCAAGTTTCATCGAATAGGTTTATATTTACATGAACCGGAACATCTCTCCCAATTCTGGCTTCTGGTTTTTCCAACTCTCATAGAGATTAGAGTTTAACTTATCACCGTTGTTACCTAAACAAAGTCTATGCTCTTAGTCACTTTTCCTGACTTTCGTGTTAATGATCCAATTCTGGCTCTGCTCAGAGTTGGACATGGAATTTGAAGACTACTTCCCTTCTCTTTTAACTATGAGCAGTGGGATAGACACTTATCCCACATCACCCACAAAACACTGATTTTGAGTTAGACCTTTAGATTGTCCTTTTGAACCTAATTCTTGGGATCTCCAATTAATTATGTAAGGTTTTTTTTCATCTCAACTCATCTTTTCTAAGGTTTTAAGACACATTTCTCTATATTACAACAAAATCAACTCTCTATTTAACCCTTTTGGTTAACGAATCTGCTATGTTATCTTTAGACCTTACATAGTCTATTGTGATAACCCCGGTTGAGAGTAGTTGTTTAATGGTATTATGTGTATGATGAATATGTCTAGACTTGTCATTATACAAATTACTTTGTGTCTTACCAATTGCAGATTGACTATCACAGTAAATGTAAATTGGTGGCACAGGTTTTGTCCATTTTGTAATATTTTCTAAAAAATTTCTAAGTCATTCGGCTTCTTCACCACACTTATCTAGAGCAATAAACTCAGATTCCATGGTGGATCTTTCTATTCATATTCATTAATTTCTTTAATGAATTAAAATTAACATGTCCTAAATGACCATGCCATGTAATAAACGACTCAATCAAGTAAGAAGAAGATGAAACACTTTTATTCATGTTTTTCTTGATCGTCATTTCATTGAGTTTAAAAAGTTCATCCCATTCATAACCTCTTCCAACATACACTTCATTCTTGGATAAAATTATTTTATCCGCCTCTATTATAATTTTGAACCCATGTTTGTTCAATAAAGAACCGACACTAAATTCTTTTGAATTATCGCTACGTACAACACATCGTTCAAAGTTAGCTTCTTTTCGGAGGTAAATTTTAGCACTACTTTCCCTTTACCTTTGACATCGAAAGTGGCTGAATTTCCCATGTAGAGTTTCTCTTCATGTACATTTTCATCAAGAAAATTAAATAATTCCTTGGAACAACATATATGACGGTGCATCCGTATCGAGCCACCACTCACATGGATTTGAACCCACCATATTTACCTCGGACATATCAACCGAGAAGTGCTTCTCATTTTGGTTCACCATATTGGCTTGATTTTTCTTCAGCTTTCTACATTGAGCCGCCTTGTGACCGGGTTTCTCACAATTGTAGCAAGTCCCGGTGAATTTTTTTTAACTCTTCCTTCTTCGGTCCCAAATTTTTGGTCCAAGGATTCACTTTATTCTTTCCATTATTTTTGGGGTTGGTCCTCAAGCCTTGGTCTTATTCTACAACATTGGTTTTTGGCTCGGAGGTACCATTTCTTTGACTTGATTTCTTGTTGTCCTCTTCAATGCGAAGACGAACAACAAGCTCATCCACCGTCATTTCTTTCCTCTTGTGGGTGAGGTAGTTCTTGAAATCTTTCCAACCCAGTGGCAATTTATCTATTATTGCAGCCACTTGAAACGATTCGTTTATCACTACTCCTTCAGCATGAATATCGATAATAACATGTAACTTCTGCACTTGACTAACAACATGTTTAGAAGCCACCATTTTAAACTCAAAAAATTTACTTACAAGAAATTTTTTTGTTCCGGCATCCTCGATTTTGTATTTCTTCTCTAGGGTTTTCCACAACTCTTTTGCGGTTTTAATTCCTAGGTACACATTGTATATCGTATTTGAAAGACTGTTCAAGATGTAATTCTTGCATAAGAAATCAGAGTGATTTCATGCATCTTGGGCAACCATAGCATGGACGTCAGAATTTGCGGGTAGCGTTGGTTGATCTTCCTTCAAGAATCTTGTCAAGCTAAGAGTTGTCAAATAAAATAACATCTTCTAATGCCACCTTTTGAAATTTAGCCCACTGAATTTCTCCGGTCTGTCATGGTGGTGCACAGGTATTGTGACTTGAGCAGCAGAGAGAGTTGGTGTTGAAACCGTTGAACCAACAAGAGTGAAAATGAAGGCTGGAGCAGTGTGAGCCACTGGGGAAATATTGTTCATAACAGTTGGGTTTGTATCAGTCATTTTGAAGATAATTATATGAGCACCTGATAGCTGATAATAATAAATAAAATATTTGTAATCGAGGCTCGTGAAATTCACGATTTCCTTAAAATAAATTATGTCTCATCACTTTAGGTGCTAGTGAATCAACTGGACACTTGTTTCCCAGGATACAACTATTAAAGCAACGATATAGCACAATATCTTGCTTAAAACGAACTGAAATATTGTTCGAATAATCACCGGAATATGAACGAAATAGCAAAATTAAAAAGCTAAAAAAGTGGCAATTGTCGGAATAATATCTGTATATTTCCACTCAACTTTTGAAGATAATATGATCTTTGTTGTGTCTGATTACACATCAAATAATACATTTGAAGTATTCAAAATGACCGTTGGAACGTGGCCATAAAAAGCCATAAATGTCTTAGACCATAACCACAAAGTAATGTCAATTAACTCAGGATTTAGATTATAAGAACGTTTCGTAATTGTAGTTGTAGAAGTGAAAAGTCTCAGCTAAAGTAGTCTTCTCAGCTGACCTCGGAGTAGTCCATCAGCTGAATATAAGATGATCTCGTCCTCATCTTATAAGATGTCATGGGTTCCTTCTTAAAGTAGAGGAACATAACACTATAACTTTCTTACAAACTAGAAATGAGTTCCTTTTTATATTTTCATTTCTCCGACAACAATTTTCCAATGTAGAACAAAGCTTTTAACTTTTTCCTTCATTTCTCATTTATTACAACAAACTTAAAATTCCAATTTCTCGTTCACCCAAAATCGAAAATGGGCGAGTAATATATCGAATCAAAACTTTCTTCGCGGAGCATATATTCCAACAAGTTTGGTATGTAAATAGGGCTGTAGATACAAATAAGTTTGTAAGTATAGGTGGTCAAAGTGTTTGTGAGAGAAAACGAAGGGAGTCAGATCAGGGCCGTTCTTTAGCATGTACATTCAGTGACATGTCACAGGGCCCCCAAAATTTAGGGGCCCAATTTTGAAATTTTTTTAAGTAAATATAAATAAATCTTAATAAAATTATTCTTATATTTCAAAGTACAAAAAACTAGGAAGTTTGTTAGTCAGTTAAGATATGAGATTTTATCTATAAATACGTACTTTACATTTTTCAAATATTGAAACATATTTTTTTTAACAATTATAAAATGTGCAAATGCACACAAAAAAATACTACAACATCAAGAAAATTTTTTGAGCAAAAAATCTTGTACTTTCCTTCTTAATTTAATTTTAATTAATTTTTTCTCAAAAAAGTCACCAAATTCATGGTGTTTAACGACCAATTTTTTTATTTACGTTGGTAATTGTTTAATCTTCTCTAATTATTTAACTTCAATTATTATATTTGAGGCCTTATTTTTAAAAGTAGCACATGGTCTCCATATTTTTTGGGACGGGCCTGAGTCAGATCATGCTAACTCTATTCCGAATCTTCAAATTCCCTTCAGAGTTGACGGACAACTGAAAGAACGTGATTCAATATTATGCATCATTGATATGTTGTTATATAAGCTTTAAAAATAGAAAAGAAAAAAAAAAGGCAGGATAGGTCGAAACTTAAAAGGTGGCAGGATGGATCAAGGGTCTATGAAAATCCATGCAGAGTGCATCTGGGACAAAGCCAAAGCCATGATTTGTGTATGTATAAAATTTTCTTGAATTTGAATACTCAGTATACAATACAGGAATGGATCCTCCTCCCACTCTTTTGGAAATCAAAATTTTTCTATAATTTTATTTATTTTTTGTTAATGATAAAAATTCATATAATGATATCTTTTTATGTGGACTAATCTTTTTATCCTCCTTTACATTTTCTCTCCTTAACTAAATTTTGGATCTGTTATGATGTACTATATACATTCTTTATTTTATCTAAATAAACGTAGTAATATTTTAAAAAATGGGTTGGACCGGTTTGTCGGATCGGTCCGACCGCTACTCAAAAAGTATTGGATTGCTCTTTCCCTAATTAAAGCATCCAGAAAGCGGCAGAAGCAGGCCAGATCGGTCACTAGTTGGACCGGCCAACTCAACGTTTTTGTTTTATTCACATTTGTTAATTTAGATATTCTTTCAAATTAGCATTTATATGTTGTTAATCGTGGACATTTTGTGAACTTTTCTATATATTTTATATTTTTAAGCCATTTAGTAAACTTAATTTTACATTTGATAATTTTTTTTGTATATGAGGGACTTATTTTAGTAAAATATTGACATTTAATTAGACTGTTAAAATTGAACTTTATAACAATACTAAATGTATATTTATTTAATTTTATCATAAAATATATACTAAATATAACAATACTAAATATAATTTATTATTTTTATAGAAAAATTATTTATATGTCTTTTTTGTACATAATCATATATTATTTAATTATGGTCATACCAGCTTCATCGTTTTATTAATACGATCAGACCTGATCCGATCGAATCGATCGAAAATATTAAAAATATCCACTTCTTCTGCTTTTGAAATATAGCATAGTACAATATATATATATATAATCATTTGTTGAAGGTTAATGACAAATTAACTAGGAATTAATACAACCCACTCAACCAATTTTCCTTAATTATATATTTAAAAAAAAGGCTAGTAGGTGCTAACATGGCGGTGGAAAGGCAGTCTACATTGATAGTGTTTAATGCTATTCAACGTTCGAAAGTCGATCTTTCTACGTTGTCGGGATGGATATCAGCCTTTTATTGTTAAAGTTTCTTTTAATTAGCTGAGCTGGGTGGACCACAAGAGAATGTAGTTGCTTCCTTTATATACTTATTTTTTGTTTTCTGCAGTTTCTCGTTGAACATATTTATGGTGCAATTGTAAACGATGCGAAGCAGATTATTCGTCTTTTTAATTTTATAAAATGATGTTGAGTGAAAAATTTTAACATTCATAACTTATATATTTTGAAATATCTTTTATTAGAAGACATAGTATCTTTTAGTGATAACAATTAATGCTCGTTGATAATAATGATCAATATCTTCAACTTATGCGCTTTAATAAAAATAATTTTTACTCTCCAAAACTTATACTCCATCTGTCCTGATATAAGTTGCTTATTACTTTTGGACACATAAATTAAGGTAAAAATAAAAAAGTATGAGTGATGTGATTAAAAAAGTGAAAAAGTAATTAAAATAACGTAAAATGTAATAAACATAATAATAAAGGAAATAGTAGTTTTCAAAAAAGATAAAAAAAATAAATGAAAAACATATAATGGGACGGATGAAAATGACAAAATTAGCAACATATAGTGAAATGGAGGGGTTAATATTTAGTAACAATAACTTATAACATTTGATTCCAAAAGCAGATTTTCAAATTCTTAATAATCTATTTCGAGTAATAAATATTTTTGCTTAATTAATATCACTACAATTGAATGAATTAGATCAAATGTAAAATATAAACAATTATTTAATGAGCATTTCCTTTATATTAATTAAATCAAAGGTCAAATCAGAAATTAAACAAGATATTGTTAATTTCTAAAACAAAATATAGAAAAACAATAATGATTTGAACAAAATTAATTTTAATCGGGGTATATTTATTTTGAAAAATAAAATTGTCTATCTATACAAAATATATATTTTTTTAATTAAAAAATAATTTTATTTTTCAAAGCAAACATACCAGCAGCGTAGAAAATTGAATGATTTATGGAAAAGTATTAATAAGTTCCACAGTAAAACATATATTAAATATATTAATTGTTTTATCAATAAGTATATTTTGTTTTTATTATAAAGTATTTATTTAAAAATTAAAAATTATTTTATTAAGAATATTAATAAAATAATTATTTATTTCACTGGAAAATATTAATTACATAAATTAATTTGACGAAGTGAATCTCACAATACAAGTCTAATTTTATTTGGGTCATTTACATTAAGCCAGATAAGCAGGCTCCTAGTTTGACCTTTAGATCAAATCGGAGCGTCTGTAATAGCCGTTTACAATCCAACGGCCACGATGGCGCGGCCTAATACAGAACGTTTATTTGAACCCCAACGGTCGAAAAACTCAGAAATGCAATACAGAACTTGTCCCTAATATAGATTCTCCCCCACTCTCTATTTTCTAATCATCGATTGCTCTCGAGATAACAAAATTCATAAAATTCCCAGATTTCAGTACAAATTTCTTCATCCATTGAAAAATTCGAAAACCCATTCGAGAAAAAATGAGTGTGGTGCAACTTCCCGGCGCCATGGATTCATCTGCAGATCTTCAAGTGTGGAACAACGCGGCTTTCGATAGCGGAGAGGTTTCTGAAGATCTGACCGGGAGTCGACAATCTTGGGGTTCTTTGAAGTCGGTTTTCGGAAACCCGAAAGCGTCTTTCGATTCGGTTTCAGATAAAGAAAATCAAGGGCTTGTGATCGAGAATCAGATTTCTTCTTCTCTGAAATCTTCATCCACTCCCTTGAAACCGCCGAACGCGTACGAATCGGGAGACAAATCAAGAATTAAGGGTTTTTCAGAGAGGGGGCTTGTTAAAAATGAAGTTTCGGAGATGAAGAGGAAGAAAGAAATTGACGAGAAGAGGATAGATGAGGAGATTGAAGAAATTGAGTCTGAAATTGTTAGATTGAAGTCAAGATTGGAGGCTTTGAAATTGGGTAAGGCTGAGAGGAGAGAGAAAGTTGCGGAGAAGAGAGGGAGGGTTGTGCCGGCGAAGTTTATGGAGGAGAAACAGAGTGTTAAAATTGCAGGGGATTTGAAAATTGTTGAGGGGATTTCAAATGCAAATGTCAAAACACAAGTTAATAGAAGGGGGATCAGTTTAGGGCCTGCAGAAATCCTATCTGTGGGGAGGAGAGGAATGAGTATGGGGCCGTCGGAGATTCTCGGGTCGGGTAGAAAACCGGGCAGGCAAGAGACTGTCACACCTCTACAGAGTAGACGAAAATCTTGTTTCTGGAAGCTTCAAGGCATTGATGAGGAGAGGGCCAAGAGTTCTAGTGTTAGTCCCAGATCAAGAAAGCTTGCTTCCAAGTCCCAAATTGCGACGACGAGGCAAGCTGTGACGACGATTGGATCAAGAAAGACTCTGAAGAAAGAAGAAAGTATGATCAATTCAATTCAGCCCAAGAAATTGTTCAAAGAGGGTGAAAAATGTGCTAACAAAAAGCCAGTAAGGCCAGGGAGGGTGGTTGCTAGTAGGTACAATCAGAGCAGCAATCAAGCCCCAGCAATGAGAAAGAGATCATTGCCTGAGAATGATACTGATAACGGCAAGAGGGCCGAAAAGAAACGCTCTTTATCGCCTGAAAAACCGCGAGTTATAGGTTCAGAGAGCCGTGTGAAGAAGCGTTGGGATATTCCGAGTGAGATTCTTGTTCATGTAGAGGGAGGAAGGTCTCCTCAGTCGATTGTGGCCGTTCCTGGCATGCTCCCGAGGCTTAGAATTGCTCGTGCAACGAGAGAAAGCCCCCGCGATTCTGGACCCGCTAAGAAGGTTGTTGAATTGATTGGGAGGAAGTCGTTTTTCAGCAATGATGAGGATGTGGAAGAGGAGTCTCTTTGCCAAGCTCTGGCCTTTCCTGATGAAGATGATGAAGAAATTTAAATGGGAGAATGGTTGGATTCTTGAATTCACAATTGCTACTGCTTATGCTTGTTTGTTGGGGGGAGGTGGTACATAGATAATAAGTGGATAAAGAGGTGTTTTTCTATATGAATTGTGTTTCTGTTGTTGGAGATTGATCAAGCATACTTGTGCTTACATTTTTACTAGTAATTTTTTTTTTTCTAAATGTATTCTTTTTGCAAGTGGATATTGTCTTGTATTTCATTAAGAAATCATGTGATCTCATATACAATATCAGTTGGAAAAACAGGAATAATCAACTGAAACCTTAAAACTAAAGAAAATTTTCATCTCAGTAAACTTGTTCCATTCTACTGACAAAAACTGCTCTCCGTCTGGACGATTTCAGATGCGACTTGAATCTCTTCCGAATATATATCTCCTCGCCCAGTCCCCGATCACTAGAAACCTCGTACGCCAGCTGACTTGTTTGCTGCATGTGGAATTATCCAATCATGATATAAGATCATAAGCTTCTTCACATCAATGAATGGTCAAGGTATAATTAGTCTCATATGTACTGACCTTGCATATATAGAGTACCAAAGCCATTGTGTACTCCTACCCATGGATACCCAATCTCCCGGCAGCTCAGCCGCCGCTTGTTCCCCCCCAAGCGGCGCAAATTGACCAAGATGTCGATACCTTTAATTCAAGAATCCCATCAGAGGCCCATTTTGTCATTATATCTAGTCAGGAAAAACAAAATTGGCTACCTGAAGGGGCGAAATTCATGACGACCACCACTTCTGAACTTACGAGGTCCTTCTGGATTTTGTAAGCACTTCTCCCTTATGTTAAAGCACCTTGATAGATATGCACCTTGTTGAGCAGCGACCTGTTTTCATGGCATCAAATCGATAATATATATTTGTATATACACATGCATATGCATACGTACTTGGGCCGTAGCTGGAAGACTCTTTGTCTGTTTATCAACGAGCGATAGTGCTAGTTTGAACCCTTCAATGTCTACCTCTTCTCGATTATTTACATACTTATCTTTCAGTAGGTCTGTCACTCGAGCTAAATGCTTGCTCTTCAAATAAAGCTCCACTTGAGGGTACCTAATAACAATATCTTCGATCACACTTTGGAATTCTTCTATAGTTAAGGTACCCGAGTTGTCTAAATCTGCAGCTTTGAATATTTCTGCGATATCTTCCTGAAAAATCAATTATTAGATCATCTGTTTATAAATCAGTATAATTAATTGTTTCAACAACATTGTATTTCAAGGAGAGACTGCTCAAATCAGAAAATGTAGCATGTTACCACTATCTTCTTCTGATCTACGGTGGCGCAGTCGCCTAGTGCATACACGTCATCACATCCCTTTACTCGTAGCCACTCATCCGTTGCTAGAACACGTCTATTCCCCTATATGGAAAAACAAGTAACTCGTGTAAGTAGACGAAAAGATGAATTCATAAATGAGTGTGACTATTAACATATGTACAACATTATTTAGCTGCTTGTTCAATCAAACATAACTTCAGAAATACCTGATCAATCTGTTCCATGAAGTCTTTCACAACTGGTCGGACGCCTATTCCAGTCGACCATACGATCATTCCATGTGGCATGGACACGTCCTCTCCCGTTGCTTTCATTTTCATGTTAATTGTCCTGTCCAAAACGCTCATCACTCTACGTCCTGTCAAAACTTCGATCCCATCTCTCTGCAGCTTGTGTTCAGCAAACATGCTGATCCTTTCATCGAACCTAAAGAAAACAATTGACATAATAATATACGATGAACAATAAATTGTATGCACCAGGTACATCGTGCAACATGTGTAACTACAACTGGTATGCAAAAGTGTTACTCTAAATGATCATGTTAAGAGCATGCTTACGTGTTCAAGATATGATCACCGGATTGAATTACTGTGATCCTCACAAAATCTTTAACTGATGGATAAATTTTGACTAAATCTTCATGCACAAAATCATGAAGCTCTGCAGCAAATTCTACGCCGGTCGGTCCTCCTCCTACTATCACAAAATGAAGGTTCGTCTTTCGCTCTTCTTCAGTTAGTTCTGGAAGAACTGCTTTCTCAAAGCAGTCCATTATAGTCCTGCGGATTCTTTGAGCATCCTCAACTTCCTACGTGGAGTGTTCTTTGTTTTCGATTAAAGAATTATCGAGCACAAACATACTTTTATATTACCAGAAGCATACCTTGAGGAAATGGCAATTTTCCAACACACCAGGAGTGTTGAATGTGTTCACTTGTGCTCCAATGGCTATAACTAGAAAATCATATCCTAAAGAGAACTCATTACTCCCAGCTAAATTTTCATCAATATTTGATCGGCAAAAGACCTTTTTATTCACGGGGTCGATCCTTAGGCATTCCGCCTCCCAGAACTTAATTTCGCCGTTTCTCTGTGAGGCAATAGTCAGAAGAAAAATACTGTGAATTAGAAGAGTAACACTTGTGTTGAATCTCGGAACTAGGTTCACAGAATTTTTTATGTTACCTTTTTGATGATGTTGCGAATGGGCTCTACAATACTACGCGCCTCGACTGTTCCACACGTGACACTAGGTAGCAACGGGGTGAAAGCGAAGTAATTTCTAGGTGAAACTACTTGAACATCATAATTTGAGATGTCCAAATCTTTGAGGAAACTTGTACCAGCCCATCCTGTTCCAAGTACTAGAATTCTTTTCTTTCGTGTTTCTTTACAATCCAATGCAGAAACCGGCCTTTTGCTTTCTATGGGTGAGTCTGCATACGCAACTAGGCCTCCACTACTGTGAATAGAACAAGCAAGATTGCAGTTTTCTTTGTTCAAAAACATAATGAGAGGATAAGATCATAGCATGTATATCTTGAAGAAATTTACAGGATCATTAAACGGTTATGATAACGAACATGGTATGGTTTGATAAGCATCATAACAATGTCTAGTTCGATCAAGTCCACACGACGGTGATGGTGTTATAAAACAGTAGATCATGTCTGAAAACTTGAATCAGGTGGATTTGTGATCAATCTTTGTACATATGACAAATACATAATGGTGCAACATTCTACATTACACTACTTGGATGTCATATAAATTAATACATTTGTATGTAACAAAAGATCCCATGTGCTATAAGAAATATGACCTCTTTTAGTAGTTTAATAACTAAACTGAGTACATCATGTGGCATCAAAGATTATAGGGTCAATCACAGATTGATACCACGAACGTCATAAAAGGCAGTGACAATCAATTGAAATGACGAATCAAAATCTTTGATAACTAAATTCAGTTGTCCTTAAAGTAACATTGTGGCAATCAAACAAACAAGAAATTCAGAGGAAGTGAAGATGATCACAGTTATACAGAGCCAAATCCACCTTCTTAAGAGAAAATTAAAAAACTTGAACAATATTGGAATTAAAAAAGGAAAAAGAAATGCATTGCATCCATCTACTAAATCAAAATCCAATCAATATTGAGAGAAATGAGAAAGATGGGCTCTTCAAGAAACACTGCAGCTTATATTCCAATCATGAAATTACAAGAAAAATAAAATCAGATGCAATGTTGTAATAATGGGATCACTGTAATGAAACCTGATAGAACAGAGAACCAAAAGCTTTGTTGAATCGGGGTGGCCATGGAGAATTTTACTGAAATAAGAGAAAAATCTCATCTTTCCTAGGACAGAGAAACGCAAACTTCTGAGTTGATCTATGTATGTGTTCTTCTTAAACGAATGTTGGTCAATGGCTGTTTTCTGTTACTACTTTAATTAGGAGGTGGCAATCTGGCATTTGTCAACCCAAATTTTGGAAAATATACACCATAATTACTTTTATCTCGAGGGTTTATAATATGAGACATCTGTTAAACTACATTATTTTTTATCTGACATAAATTAAATTAAATTTACAGTGAGCTGAACCAAATCCATTTTGTTGGAATAAAAGTTCAATCACACTACATGAAATTAAGAATCAAAAGGTCTGAAATCTGAATCTATTAACTTGCCAATTAACAAAATATTTTTATTTTAAAAAGTTAAGTAACAGTTGGATGTACATAAAAATATATTTAACTGTAAAAAAAAGGAAAAACTAAAGAAAACATCCTATTTCATCATATGACGAAATAAGAAATACTCCCTCCATCCCTAAGAAACGACACATTTTTAAGGAATGGGTAAATATGTGTATATTTTTGTGAGTATACACGTAAATCAATATTTCCAAATTTGTATGAAACATCTAAATAAGAAAAGTATACAAATTCTTGTACGACAGAAAAAGTAATAAAAATGCTCAAAACTTGTTTTACTACATGATTTACAATGTCCAAAACTTAATTTATACAATTAATTAAAGAACAGTGAACATTGCTACATGATTTTTAAAAGTTTAAAGAAAAAAAAAAAGGTTTCTAGAGAGATCATCATATACAACCATGTAAAAAAACAATAAGCCATAAAAAGCTTCTCATCCTTCAACAAGCAGCCCCTGTTAAACAAATCCCATAACGGGGAATAAAGCTTCTCATCCTTCAATAAGCAGCTCCCTGTTAAACAAACGCAAACACTTGCCTGTTCATAACAATCCAATCAAAATTAGAAACTAAAAGTATAACTCAATCAGATTTTGAAAAAACATGAATCAATGGCAATGGGCAAAGCTACTTAATTGTACACTCAAAAATAACAAGTTTAATTTGAAATTGGTATGATGTAGTGATGTTGTTTAACTCAAATCTCAAGGTGAATTGCAAGAGAATAAGCTGATGACTTCACATCAATTTATGAGTTTATCAGACCCTAAACCAATTATTAATCAAGGTTTGGGGTATAGTGAAACTCAAAACAAATTAAAACACAATTCAAATATTACATACAAAAAAAACTTAGAAAAATCAGAAATTATTTGCCTCAGTAAATGGATTATGATCATTTACAATGTAGATCCACCAAGCAGGTTCCCCTGCAAACGCAGGAACTTAGCTTCACCACAGCTCATTTACTATCCAACAAATCATCATAGGCATTTGTTCTATAAAATTCACAAAAAAGATTAGAAAATCATAAGCACACATATTAAAATTAGAGAAAAATAAAAATAAATTGAAAAATGGCTCAGACAGTGACAGCTTTTCAATCAAGAATTTTCTGAAGCAGAACTGGCATTAAGCTGTTAAATTTGATCATCACAGCCACAATAATTTCATAAAAGATATACAAATAACTGAAATCCATTATTCTGCAGCCTCATCAAGAAATTCAACCATTATTTAACAATGCTTAATTAGGATCTCAAAGGCACGGATAATAATAAAATTATAGCAAAATTCAGGAAAAAAATAAAATTAAGATTTGATAAACATATAGCGAATTTTTTTAGAGGTGAAACAATTGAAAGATGTTAACCCCCACGTGAAAACCGCGTCAAATCTCTGCCTTAATGACTAGCTTTCTTTTCCATTGACAATCAGAAAAAAAGCTAAAGGTGTGGAAGGCAATTAAACATGAACAAATAATCAGAACCGTATATAGCAGTCAGTTTGACACAGATTAGCCATAAAAATGGGTACAAAGTCAAATCTGCAACACTAGACGGCATCCTTCTGTCACGAGCTTTGGGGGCCTCGTTTTTCAGCTGCAAATTTTCAGAATAGCCCGGGAGAGCTACGCATATTGAAGAAAAATGTGCATATGCTAATTGGAACTTGAAAAAGAGCTGAGCTCAATACGGATTGACATTGAAGAAATTTGAGAAATGGGGAGGATCAGATGATTATGAAGGTACAAGATTTAGGGTTTTATAGAGAAACCCTAGGGAAAACTGGACCTTGAGGAGCCAAATGGGCTGAACCATTAACTGCTCGAAAAATATGTGTTGGTAAAATATGGGCTTTAGAGATTTAATTTAGGGCGCGAGTATTCTCCCCCATTTTTAATTTTTTTTTTTTTTTATTTTGTCATCCTAAATTTTTAATTTATCCCCTTTAATTTAAAAAAAATAAAAAATTATGAATAGGATTTTTATATAAAGAATATGAGAGTGAATTGATCCATTCATAAATTAAAAAAACATAACAAAATAGTATTTTGATTTTTAAAATATATTTTGAAATGGAAAAATTAAATCTGCAGTGAAATAATTAAAAATAGGGGACAATATTTGTGTCTTTAATTTAAGGCCTAGGTTAGTAGTAGTCAAAATAGTAAATACACTATTTAGATGAATGCTTTATTTTTAGTTCGAATGTTTTTTAAAAAATATTATCACTTTTTTATCTTTTTTTTTTTTTTGAGAATTTTTTCTCTTAAATTTTACTAAATTTCAAAAAGAAAATTTAAAGATAGTGTATTTACAATTTTGACTAATGCGGGTAACTTGAGCCTTAATTTTAAAAGAAAATGGACGCGAATAATTGAAAATAACGTCCTTTTTTAGTTGTTTAGTGTTATGTCTTTTCTTAGTTTACCATCTAAGTACATATTTGCAAGTACCAGTGAAATTTATTAAAATTATTGAATAATTTTTTAGTGAAAAAAGAAGAAGAATGTTTTGAAATAAAGAAATTTTAAGAAATAGTTTTAAAGAAATATATTTATAAAAAAAATCACTTCACTTAAAATAGTTTTAGTATTTTAAGTCCTAGAGAGTGTGAGAAACACTTCATGAGAAGTAAAAGTAGGATATTTCGGGTGTATTTACGGTCACAACTATAAGATCATGAGTACTTATATAATTCAAAAGTTGGATCATACCAACTTTAAATAAAAAACATTTATCACTGTGGCTGATATTTTGTCAAAATAGATTTTAAGCATTATGAAAGTGATTGAAAACAGGTAATGAGTGTTCGTTTTTTTAAAAATGTTTTCCTGTTAACAATGAAGTTGCTAACTGACCGTAAGAATTATTTTAAAAACCTTTTTTTTTTCTCGAGCAAAGAATATTTATTCGGAAATTTTTATTATACACTAGTTGGCTCACATGTGCTTCGCACGCTGTTGGTCAACATATGCTAAAAATATTAAGAATTTGTATTTTACATTTTTCATATCTTATTTTGTGGTATACACCTTTGTTAAAATAGATATATTTGTAATTCTTATTTACATTAGATTTTTTATATAGTATACTTTTTATTTTATCCCTATCATTTGATTTGATTAATATTTTTGTATCATGTTCCAATATTTCTCTTGAAAGAGAACTTACAATTCTACTTGTGAGAAGACATACATTGTCGTCCTTGTGCAGGTACATGCTCTGACCTAACTTTCTACAGTTTTAGTATTATAGCATAATGAAAATGAACGCAATTGACACAATAATATGTTTACTACTCCTTTCGTTCCAAAATTACTTTCACAGTAGTTTTGGGCATGCAAATCAAGGAAAAGTGAATATGTGAGTGTAAAGTTAAATAATAAAATAAGAAAATGTGTACTTTGTTAACTTTTGTGAGTGTAAAATGTTAACTTTTTAGGTGTGTGAAAGTAGAGTTGGGACGTCCAAATAAGAAAAGTGTGAAAGTAGTTTTGGGACGGAGTGAGTATTACTTTAATGCAATATACTTTTCTTTTATCTCGTTTTTGAATTTAAAGAATTCCAAATATGTCAATAAGTCTCATCATACCTCATAGATATGCCCATACAATGTCATTTTATTTGATCCCTACGAAAGCAAGATTAAATTCATGAAACTTTTATCATCAATCATATATACACAAACACTAAGATCAAACTGCATTAATTTTATTATAAATATTGCAATGAGTTTTCTCCCAACCTCTCTTTTAATGAAAAAATAAAGCCTAAAAAAGCTCAGATGACACACGCAATCACAAATTTAGTCTTAATCCAAAGTAATACAATAGCAATGACATTCTGGTCAACACTACATGAGAGAAAATATAAATTTAAGTATACTGCAATTGAAAGGATACTCTATTGATTCATTTATAAACCATTTTCACTTTATTCATATTCTATGCTTATATTTCATGTTATTACATTACAAATATTAATTTATGTTTATTATTGAACTTTATTTTATTTGAAGGATAAAAAGTTAAATAGCATGAGAAAGTATTACAAATACAATTTGATAGGGAGTGAATATGTCAGTTCCCAGAGGTCACTGGCTAGAGAATGATCCCATGTTTAAAGAAGAAATCCCAAATATTAGCATTTAACTTTCGAGGCTTGCAACCTTGTTATGTGAGCTAGAGATGAAATATAGAGATGAGTTCTGCCTTCTGGACTCATGTCTCTGCCAGAGGGCAGAGGTGTAGGGTAACTATAAGAGTTGACGTGATAGAAAAGTGATCTCCCTTGTTACTTCTCGCATCTGGCCTCTGGTAGGTTGACTTACTCTGTACTCGGATGACAAGGGAGCAGAGAAGAAGAGAACGCTATCGCTATCATAGAAACCTAGTATATAGGTGCATGCAAACAACCAAATCAGCATGGAGGAATATTCTGGTACTTGCTACCAATAAGGGAGCGCCACGTGTTGTACTATCTGCCTTGTTCTTAGGCATTGCTCCACTACCACGATCAGGTTGTTAGTAGTGGTCCCAAAGCAAAGGTAAAGACTAAAATACCCCTCCATTTGTAAGGGAGAGGGTATATATAGCTCTTTGTGTATTTTCTTGTTCCCTAAGATACATTTGCATACACTTTTTCATACAACATCTTTCACATATTCAATTGTTTATCTCGGGGGCTGACTTGATCGTCGGAGGGTCGACGGTGGAATCCCTTTCGGCTTGACTTTGTGCAGATCATCGGAGGAGGAGTGCAGCAGCGAAGAGATCCATCGGTATCCAGGGAGCAGAGACCAGTTTCTTGCTGAAGTATTAGGAGAAAGGTAACATTTCTTCGATCTTCTTATTATTCGATTTTGTTGTTGAGTTGGGTATTTTTTTACCCAATCAACTGGCGCCGTCTGTGGGAACATGTTTATGAGTTAAGATGTGAGTTTGTGTTAAGCAAAAATCTGTTTCAAGATGTTCTACCTTTTTGAGTCGAAGCGATGTCGGTAGCCTGAGTCGAGTTTTTGCATATTAATCCCTTAACATTGTTAGGAAATATGATTACAATGTTCTTGATGTGTATGTTATGAAGATATTAAGATTTGAATGTTGAATGAAAATAGTGAGGATCCCAATAAAAATATATGTAGCCGTTGTGAGATGGAGGAAGCCGTTATTGCTATTCTGGTATATAAAAATAAACTTCTCGGAAAAAGGGCTTTTGTGGCCCATGTGTGTTTATTTGAACAGTTTTAAAGCAAAGAAATGTCATATTATTGTGTCATATTTTCTCAATATTTGTGGCTAATAAAATTGAGGATGACAGAGATGACTGACCCAAACCCCCGGAATTTGGGGTCAAAGTTCGAGGTTGTGGCCAATACTCATGCGAGTGTGGAGATACCAGTGGTCACAACTCAGAGCACACCCGCATTGCCAGTGAATGAACAGCCTGACAGCTCCAATGTGATCACCTTGACTGCTGATAGCCTTAAAGCTTTGATTCAAACGGCTGTGAACCAAGCCTTGACGAATCAGGCTGCAGAAGTCATAGGGCAGAAAGAAACTCCTATTGTGGTTACTGAAACTCCCCTAGCAGGGGAGAGGAAAGAAAATTGGGCCACGGGCGTGTCTGAGGCAGGGGCGCCGATCGAGCCCCCGGCTAAGACCCAAAGTGGACCCGAACCTAGGGCCTATAACGTGCCCAACACATTACCTCATCCAATGGGAGACGTCCCGGAGGATGGGAATGTGCGAACCAGATTTGGCAGAGCAGCTGCCGCAGGGGGTACTATGAGAGACGACAGACCAGATAACAGAACTAATAGGGGAGAGACCAGAGACTCTCGGTTGGTTGATTATGCGGATGACTCTGAGGAGGTAGTGGAATCTACGACAGTGGCAACTACTAATCGTGCAATAGCTTCTTTGAAATGGGAAATGGAAGTGATTAAGAAACAGTATGAAAAGGCTGCGAAACCCGGGGGCGCCAGGGAGGATCTCCCCTAACATATGAGATTCTTCGAGACCCTTTGCCCCCTGGATTTAAGGCTCTGAACTATGAGTACGATGGAACTTCAGATCCACAGGATCATTTGCTAAGGTTTGAAAATGGGGCACTGTTGCATCAGTACTCAGAAGGTGTAAAGTGTCGGGTGTTTCTTACCACTCTTACCAAGTCTGCCCAGAAGTGGTTTAGTCAGTTGCCTGTGGGTTCAGTTCATTCCTTCTCAGAGCTCAGCGACCTGTTCTTGCATCAGTTCGCAAGTGCCAGAAAATAGTGAAAACCTCATTGTATCTGCTCAGTTTGAAACAAAAGCCTCAGGAGAGTCTTAGGGCGTATATTACACGCTTTAATGAAGCCACCCTTGAGGTGCCCTCTGCCTCTGATGAGGTTAGAACTAACGCCTTAGCTCAAGGATTATTGGATGGAGACTTCTTCAAGTAGCTAGCCAAGAGACACCCCGCATTTTTTGATGAGTTGCAGGTCAGAGCCGATAAGTACATAAATCTAGAAGAGGCAAGAAGCATGAAGAAAGAGGAGAGAGGGTCAGAAAAAAGAAAAGAGCCAGAAAAGAAGAGAGGAGGGGCCGAGAAGCCCAGGAACGAGAAGGAGAAGTCCCACCAGGAAAGGTTTGACGCTTACACCCCTTTGACACTGTAGCCTGCCGAGATGTTAGAAATAGCAGCAAACATCCCTGGGTTCAAATTTCCTGCTTCTGCTAGAAGAGGCCCGAAGAACCCTAGGTCAGAACACTATTGTCGGTATCATAATGATTATGGTCATGAGACCAATGAATGCAGGCACTTGAAAGATGCTATTGAAAGATTGATTAGGGAGGGCCATTTTGTTGACTTTGTTAAGAGGGAAAGGGATAGGTATGGAGGAAAGAGGAAGGAAACCGGAGATAAGGGAAATGAGCTAATAGAAGCACCAAGGAAGGATGGGTCAAACCAGAGGAGAGG
>JAPKLY010000185.1:291952-302668 GCA_026898435.1 Prunella vulgaris
CCTTCTGGACTCATGTCTCTGCCAGAGGGCAGAGGTGTAGGGTAACTATAAGAGTTGCCGTGATAGAAAAGTGATCTCCCTTGTTACTTCTCGCATCTGACCTCTGGTAGGTTGACTTACTCTATACTCGGATGACAAGGGAGCAGAGAAGAAGAGAACGATGTCGCTATCATAGAAACCTAGTATATAGGTGCATGCAAACAACTAAATCAGCATAGAGGAATATTCTGGTACTTGCTACCAATAAGGGAGCGCCACATGTTGTACTATCTGCCTTCTTCTTAGGCATTGCTCCACTACCACGATCAGGTTGTTAGTAGTGGTCCCAAAGCAAAGGTAAAGACTAAAATACCCCCCTTTGTAAGAGAGAGGGTATATATAACTCTTTGTGCATTTTCTTGTTCCCTAAGATACATTTGCATACATTTTTTCATACAACATCTTTCACATATTCAATTGTTTATCTCGGGGGCTGACTTGATCGTCGGAGGGTCGATGCCGGAATCCCTTCCGGCCCGACTTTGTGCAGATCATCGGAGGAGGAGTGCAGCAGCGAAGAGATCCATCGGTATCCAGGGAGCAGAGACCAGTTTCTTGCTGAAGTATTAGGAGAAAGGTAACATTTCTTCGATCTTCTTGTTATTCGATTTCATTGTTGAGTTGGGTATTTTTTGACCTGATCACAATTACTGAAATTTCACAGCAAAATTGCTCTGCATTTCTCCATTAAAGAAAATTTCACAAAAAAATCGATGCATTTTCCCATTACAGAACCATAACATAAAATACTGCAGAATTGAGGTCAAATTTTAAAAAATCAATGGATCAATTTTTCGGTCATTTCCTTCTTTTATTATGATTTTCCTTTATTAGACCTCAAATATTTTGAAATTTCTTCTCCACCATCTTCGCCACCCCTTTCCCACTTCTTGCTTCATTTTTCCTTAATTTTCTGCACAATCATGAATTCTCCAACAAATTAAAAGGACAGAAGTGGTGTCAGAACTCAAATTAGACCAATTTTTTACAGAAATATCACCCTTTTTGCCTTGTAATGCATACATTCAACAGACTCGGCCTAAACTCTATAAGTTGATATTGAAATTAAAGTTGAAGCAAATAGGTTATGTCCCAAGCTACTTTGTTAATAATCAATATAAACAAAAATATATATACATGAAATATATGCATAAATTTTTTTGTATAAAAATCTAATCCATCGGACCTATTTGAGGAAGACTTTGTTAGAGGCATGAGCCTCTTGAACACGAGGGGAGTTACTTGATCCAACATATCACATATACTAATACTGATAGTTATCTAATTAATCAACTGATCCAGTATAACTCTTATTAGTTCTACAATGTAAAAATGTGCTCTTACTAATTATTTATAAATCAATTTTATTAAAAAAGTAAAAAAAAATAATAGATTTTTTTTAAAGAGTGGAGGCGAAAACTCACATAATAGCAATAAATCAATAAATGCTTAATAAATCAACGGTCAGGAAAACTCACAGAATAGCAATAAATGAATAAATGCTTAATAAATCAACGGTCAGGAAAACTCACAGAATAACCAACAACTCGCTTGACAGTCTTCATGTCATCGAGGTGAAACCTCGCCGTGGACAGCCGCAGAGGCCAGAGCTCCACCCCATATCCGCCGCTCACGACGGTCCTCCTGTCCCTTAGTCACAGCACCCTCAAAGTAAACTCGACAACATATATAAAAGTAAACCAAAAGAATTTCAGCACGTCCAAACGCTCCAACGGCTGGGCCCAGCGTGGTGTTGCCGACGACGACAATAGTTGTTGAGTTTAAGAGTGTATACGAAATACATAACACTAATGTACTATGAATTTAGTAAACTGGAATATAGAAACAGAGAACTGTGAGCGAAACCGAATCAATGTAGCACCTTTTCCCGCAAGACAATATACGTCCTGGCTAGTGCTCACAAGATATATGTATTTGTCACTAAAGGTAAAACGGTTTATCGTCTCTATGTTAGCAGCACCGCTAGACACAGAGGAAAGACGAACGTACGAAGTTTATGAACTGAACTGACAAATATGCAGAAAAAGAATGGAGAGAGAGAAGGATTCGAAACACTGATTTTCGTAAAAAAATGATTTAATGTTGGACTCTCCTATTTATATATGCGAAGTATATGACTCAGCAAGGATTGATCTGAAATATGTATGAGATATTCCCATGATTTTTAGTGGGAAGTTTTGACCGCATATAATGCGGAACCGACGGATATAGCAGAGTATGAATCTGGACTACTCTGGAACCTTCTAGATAGTGATCCGACGGTCCATATCATAGATTGTAAAGATCAATGACGTGGCTTTGACACGGTATTTATATTTAAATTAATCTTATTCGGTCTTTAAATATTTAAATTTGAATCAAAGACACTGACTCATCCGGATTGATGACGTGGAACATCCAACGACTCAGATTAACTGAAAACAAAGCAAACTACCCTGACCATGGAACTCCTGATCATCATACTGAAGAGTACGCTTCTTCACAGACCTAAAGGGTATTTTGGTCTGTTTTAAAACAGTTGATTCACCCCTTAACTGTACTACAGGCCTTGATAATATATTTGATTGTGCAGGTAATTGACTAGTGCATGGTAATGATGGGGTGCATATAAAAAATTAGAATCATTGAAGTCAGAATACACCCCATTACTACTCACCTGACTATCTGGTAATATCTCGCCTTCAGAACATCTAGAAATGGCATTTATAGGATGTTTAACAGCAATAGACACAAAAGGTTGTGAAGTCCGTTTACACGCATCAAGCATATTGACGAAATCACTCTAAGATGCCAAGACACAATTCGTAATAGTATAAACAGAATACATATAGAAAATATTAACGTTTGCCAATGAACCCCACAGACTAGCAACTTTGGACTGAAAATCGGCAAAGGAGGATCCTTCTTCAACGCTTAATAAACTGGTTTCTTTATCCACCGTAATCGACAGTAGGCATCCATCGCGCATTTTGAAAGGTAATGACCCCTTTGGGAGAATTTTGAGTGAGAAATGTGGAATTGATGATTGGTAAAGATCACAAGGAATAGGATCAGAAATTCGAAAATTTAAAAATTGCAATTAATGCATGTAATATTCATACAAGATGATCGGTGTTTGTCCGCCGGTTCTCGCCGCAATAGCTGCTGGGTGAAAGCTGAAAGCCCTATTGGCAGGGGAAGTCTTGATGTGCCGTACCTGTTATCTAGGGTGCCTAATTGATTGTTAATTAATTAAATTTAGTGAATTGAGATTTATCATTAAATTAGACCGCATTGTAGGGTGCTTTTCTCACTTGACTAGAACACAAGATTGATATGAAAAATAGACCACCCTGTGTTTTTTTCCCTGTTATATTATACCAACGTGTACCTGTTTTGGCTTCATTACCCATTTGTTGTTTTAAAAAGTATTTATTTATTTTATTATTATTTGTTGTATCCCCATATCCATTTCATATACTAGAACTTTTAATTTCACAAATTTTATATTTTATAAGTAATTTTTTTTCAACTACTTATCGTCAATCTCTTTTCTAATAGAGGAAAATAAGGAAATAAAAAGTTTTTTTGTCTCATAACTTATTGAATGCCCGTTTTTTATTTCAAAAATTTTAACTTTGTGATTTTGGTTCTGTAACTTTTTGGGTTTGTCCAATTTTGATCTCATTTTTACCGAAAAAGTATAAATAAAACTATTTTTTGTCATGCATGTGGTGGTTGAATTTGGGGTAACCCGGTACTCTTGCTAATGCGGCTGTCAAATAATTATTTTTTTCATTTTGTATTTTTTTATATATTTTTTCTATATTACTGAAATACTAATAAAAAAAATATCAGTAAGAATAATAGAAAGTTCCAAATTCAACCATCATGTACATCGTGCATGGCAAAAATAGTATTATTTTAATCGTTTTTGTAAAAATATGATCAAAATTGGACAAATTCAAGGAGTTATAGGACCAAAATCGAAAAGTCAAAATTTTTAGGATTAAAAGCGGACATTCAATAAGTTATGAGACCAAAATATTTTTTTCTATGAAATAAGTAATAATGAAGATAAAAAAAATCATGAACGTATATTAAATTGTAGGGGTAATTAGGGGAAGGTGGGGTACCACTAATTTTAAAAGAAGACATGAAATGGAGGTTGGTAAAGTATGTAGTCATTCTCAATTAGGGTTGCAAACGAATCGAATCGAATCGAAGCGAATAATACTATATTCGATTCGGTATTCGTGAAGCTATTCGAATATTCGTATTCGTATTCGAAATACATTCGAATAATAAATAAAATTCGTATTCGATTCGATATTGATATTCGAATTATTCGATTCGATTTTTTTAAAATCTATTATATAACATATTATTTGATTCGATTCGAAAATATTCGATCCGATTCGTAATTATTCGCTTCGATTCGATTCGATTCGAATTTTTGTAAAGAAATCTATAAAATAATATTTTAAATAATATAAAGTAAAATTCAATAAAATTACCTAATAAATACCAAATAATAATATTCAAACTCCCAATACAAGCCACTAATTTAAAAGCTTACAAAGCATAAACAATAGTTATCAAAATAACAATTAAAGAAAGTGATTAGCAAATTAGTGTTTCAATCTTTCTTGCTATCAAATCAATTCTTCAATCTTCCACGGCTTGGAAATCAATCGGTTTGCAACATGACTTCAAGGGGCTCTTCTTGTTCCTAAACAAAAATATATATAAATTAAAAAAAAAAAATTATGCAAACATTCATACAACTCAAATGAATTAAAAAATTGATAGAACTCACATATGTCACATAAGAGGCTTTTTGACCCCATGAATTTGACGAACCCAGTCTGCTCCACAAATCAACACTTGTACCATATCAGAAGATAACCTCCCTCGATACGGATCCAATACTCGAGTTCCTACACTAAATGTAGCCTCAGATGCCACTGTACTAATAGGGATAGCTAGAACATCATGTATAATGTTCAGTTAATATACGATATTTACCTCATGTGCATCCATTAAAATCTCATCTTCTTGAGTTATTTGCTCTACTGAATTTAAACCATCCATATTCTATGAATAAGAGCAAAAAGAAAAGCACCCAACACCTGCACCCAAAACAATATCATAACTTTTAAAAACACATAGTATGAAGTATGATCATTATTATGGGAATCAAAATAACATTAATCGAGTACCTCTTTTATGTTAGTTGGAAAAGTTAAAATATAATGGCAATGCCCTTTGAACGTCAACCATTTCTAGTTCTAGTTTATGTATTAAACCCGTGTTTTGATGCAGTTAGCATGTTCCCAAATTAATTAATTTATTTATTTATAATGCACAATATATATATATATATATATATATATATATATATATAAATTATTTTATTTATCCTGTAAAACAATTTTTTTTCTATTTCTCAATTTTTTCTCATTGGAATGGATGTGAATCTTTACACAAAAGAGATAAATATATAAAATAAGAATATTATGAATTATTGGAGTCCATTCATAAATAAAGTAATTAATTGTTAATTATACGTAGAGTCTGCTCAAATGGTTTGAGTAGCTGGTTCTGATTTGATAAATTTTCAACCAAAATCGAACCGTGTTTGAATGGTTTTTTTGGTCCGATTTGTCGAACCACTATTTAAACCTATTTTGGGACAGTGTGGCAGTGTGGCCGTGAACTTTGAAACCCTAATAAAATATAATTAGATTCAATTATACCTTCAGTTGACAGTGTGGCCGTGAACGGCAGGGGGTGCGTCGCGTGTGGAGGAGGCGAGGCTGCGACTGTGATTGATGTAGCGCACAGGCGTGGCAGGAGGCGGGTGGAGGAGGCGTCTGCGACTGTGTTTGATGTAGCGCACAGGCGTGGCAGGAGGCGGGTGGAGGAGGCGAGGCTGCGACTGTGTGATGTAGCGCACAGGCGTGGCAGGAGGCGGGTGGAGGAGGCGAGGCTGGCAGGAGGCGGGTGGAGGAGGCGACACTGCGGCTGTGGTAATGACTGAGGAATAGAACAAGACTAGGTTATTTTGTTTGGGCTGATCCTTTTTCTTTTCTTTTTTTTTTTTAATTTATTTATTTATATTTTGTTTGGGCCTAAATAATTCAAAAGTTTGTTGGGCCAAAATTTGGGCTTTAAACTTTACATTATATGAATATTTTGGATCATATATTTTATGATATTATATTATATATATATATATTAATATTATATATAATAAATATTTAATCGAATATTTAATCGAATAGTAGCGAATATCGAATCGAATATCATGATTTTTTATTTGTATTTGATTATTAATCGAATCGAATCGAATATTTTTATTCGAATTCGAATCACAAAATTACGAATACGAATATTAAAATTCGAATACGAATACCGAACCGAACCAAAATTATTTGATTCGTTTGCAACCCTATTCTCAATACCAAACCCATTAACAACTTTTTCATTATAAAATTTCATACTTTTTATACTCCAGATGATTATTCTTCTTCAATTATTATTGTGTTTTAGCTTATCTTTCTTATTTTAGTTTGTTATGATGAGAGATGCCATTTAGTACTCTCCCACTCTACAAACATTTTCATTCTCTAATGTCAAAGATTAGATGACCGGTCACCCTTACTTTTTCTATTAAATTGGATGATTTTACATGTATTTTTGTAACCTACTATTTCTGATCCTATATATTAATATTAATGAGTAAGTCTCCTGTGCATCAATTACAAGGTGCAAATTTAGTTTATTTTTAAAAAGTTAAACAGTTTATAATTAAAAAGTTAAACAGTTTATTACTGAAAAGTGTATCTTTCATAGTTTAACTTTTCAGTAATAAACTGTTTAACTTTTCAGTTATAAACTGTTTAACTTTTTAAAAATGAACTTGAGTTGCACCGTGTAACTGGTGCATACGGGACTAATCCAATATTAATACATGTCCTCGTAACATTTGACGTTGAGAGAAAATATTTACACTAATAACATTAATTCTTGAGTTAGCATGATTTTGCATGTAACCTACCATTTATATATGATCTTTCTAATGCTGTAACACTACTATATAAATTAATATTTTTGGAATTGAAGGATTCTATTCATTTGGACATAATCGATAAATTAATAATTTATTAATTTAGGGAGATTTTAATTTATATACATAGCTTCAAATTTTTAAAGTTGTATAATCCATTTACAATATACATTAATTATTCATGACAAATAAAATAAATGCAAATTTTAATTACCGTTCAAAGACTATATACCCACATAATCATGTTAATTAAAAGTTTAAAGGGATAATACATATATATAGTTAGAACCTATTTACCGGATAACTTTGGGATGTCCTTTTTAGGAGATAAAATCGATCACAAATCATAAAATAAGCATCAAGATAAAGAACAACAAGAATGAGAAAAGAACATATATGTTCTTCCTTTCAAGATGGATTTATAAGCTCCTTGTAAATATGATTAGCGTTTTAAGACACCAAAGACTTCCGAGGGATATGGTGACAATCTTTTATAATAAGAGGAAGTTCCTCTATTTATAGAGGACCAAATTCTAAGAAATTCAAAGGACCTAAAAAGACTTCTATGTCTTTAATATTTGGACCTATTATAACCATACATAATATTGCCCTATGCTATTTATTTACATGATAGAAATTCTATTTTTTTGAGGATAAACTCGAGTTGTGATAGACCACAATTCAGAGACATAAAATTGGATAATTTCTATCATAATATATATATATATATATATATATATATTATTTTTTTAATAATTATTAATTTATAGTTTCGTTGGTAACTTAAATATACACAAGAATTTAAAAAAAAATTATCTTATTATTTAATTGATTGATGTCTAAATTTGAACTGATTCCAAAGTAAAATCGGACAAATTATTAATCTTATTGAGATTAAAAATTTGTCTAGTATTAAATTATGAAAATTTTACAATACAGTGTATTCATATTATGTTAACAACTTTCTATAAACTAGCATGATTTTTCAAGTAATCTAAAATCGATAATCCTAAATCTCTAACTAATGCATTCATATTATATGTTATACTTGCATTTCAAGAGAAATGTTCAGGTGTAGGTGAGACGAGTCTAGGTTTGGCAGTGAGACATAGAGATGTTAAACAGGCCGTGGGTTGGCGGGTCAGCCCGTTTAGCCCTGAAAATTACAGGGTTAGGTTCGAGTATATAACGGACCGTTTAAAATTGAACTTTATTTGGTCCGGACCGTTTAGCCCGTCAGTTTCACGTGCTGGCCCGCAAGCCGCTTAATATTTTTAATTTTTATTTATTAATAATTTACCTAATTATATAATTTATATTAAATTAAAAAAGATAATCTATTTAGTAAATTTTTATCCAACAAATGAAAAAAACAGACTTATTAAAATATAATTTATTAACTTGAACTATTACTAATTTTTCCCCTAATTAAAACATACGATCAAAAGTTAATATTGAATTTGTTGTTAGTATTTTTTTTTAATTTCATAGATAATTTATTTTTATTAAAATAATTACTAATTTATATATGTTTCAGATTATGATGATACTAAAATGGAAAAAAATATTTTATCATTGTCCAAGGAATAATCTAATACATAAGATTTAAGAGTTTGCAAATATTTATTGAATCTTAAATTAATTGTTAATATATTAATTTTGTGAATTATGTTTTGATATAATTTTCATAAATTTATAAATAATATTTGAATATTTTCACATTATACAAAGTTGTAAAAAAATAATAAGTGAAAGAAATAGCAGCAACACCACATAAAGAACATAATAATTTGTAGTGGGTAGTTAACTGATGCGGCGGCACAGGGTAATCCCATCACCCACCGGCAACTGGCAAATCTCAATCCTTGGATCAGCAGCAAGAGCTTTGTTGAGCTCTATCACAAAATCTCTATAGTACCTCACATACTTTCTCATCGGTGCATCGGGCGGTGCAACCACAGATCCGTTCCACAGAGTGTTGTCGTACCCAATCACACCCCCAACTTTAACCAAGTCAATAAGCCTCTTGTGGTAATTGATATAGTTATCTTTGTCAGCATCAACAAATATGAAATCAAATGATCCATGATACTTCACCTGCAATCATTAATTTTTATGTTACCAATTTTATCTTTCATGTGTACAAATAGTAAATACAGTGTGACATTATTTAGCTAAAATACACTACGATTCCATTTGGACGAATGGATTTGAAATTCATGAATTTCACACACAAATAACTATTCTTTTCAAGTAAGTTAGGTGAATTTTCAAATATTTAGATTTAAGTTTATGTTCAAAATGGAGAATTCTAAATCCTCATTAAACCATTTCATTTGTGAAATCCCCCCTCTCTACCATTCTCCTCTGTTTCTTTACAATTCGTGATTTGAAATATATGTCTTCTGACCCCAACAAGAAATAGAAAAGAATTTGTGACATTGAAGTTACTTTTTAAAATCAATTTGCAAATGCATTAGGTAAAATATTTTATGCTAAACAGATGGAGAAATATGGATTGGTGAGATTTATTACATCTGCAATCATTTCATCAAGAACAGGTAAAGCAGGGCCTTCTCTGAAATCAATTTTGTGGGCAACTCCTGCTTTCTGAATTACAGGCAAGCCCAATTCATAGTTTTCCCTGTTAATGTCCATTGCCAATATCTGCACCAATTTTTTTTTTTAAATATAAAAAATATCATCATAAGTAAATAAATTAAAGTCACAAATGATATTCTTACAATAACTTAAAACATACTTTTCCATCATGAGGAAGAGCAAGGGCAGTAGCCAAAAGAGAGTAGCCGGTGTAAACTCCAATCTCCATGGTGTTCTTCGCATTGATCAGCTTCAATAGCATGTTCAAGAACTGCCCTTCATCAGCAGATGTAGTCATAATATTCCTATTTCAATTATTTAAAAAAAATCAAAAATAAAATAATTTCTGTTTTTAATTAGAAAATTTGAACTTTTAATTAGGCCGACCATGGGTGCTTGGCAGTTATTTCTCTGAGTTCTTTCATGGCCTCCGGCTCTTTTGGGTAAACACTGGTTTCAAGAATGTACTGCCAACAACAAAATTAAAATCAATCACCACATTTTTCAATTTATTTTAAAATCAAAATTATTAAAAATGAAAATGGTGTATACCTGGTACAGGGCATCACTTTGTAAAAGACTCTTGTGCCCAACCTCCTGATGCCTTGATTCACCATTTTGTGCCATTTTCACTATTCTTCTCTTTCTCTTGAATTGAAGAAGCGTTTGTGAGATAAAAAAGGAGAGGGAATGAGGGGTTAGTATATAGATGTGAGTTCCGGTTCAGACCGGTGGAATTGTTGAGTGGGTGGTGAGGTGAGCGGCCCACCAAACCGGTCCGGAGTGGGTGAAAGATAGATGTGGGGAACTTGTCAATTAGGGTAGTGTTGGAGGGAGCCCAAAGTGAGGTTGTTGGGTAGGCCCAACAAAGTGGAGCTAGAGCCACGCTTACATCGCTCTGACGTAACCTCCTCGGTGGCTTAGCAAATGAATGGATTCCACGTGTCAATATTTGTTGGTGTGGGTACGTAGACACTACATATAACCACGAGAACAACGATTCT
>JAPKLY010000185.1:310476-341921 GCA_026898435.1 Prunella vulgaris
TGATGTATAAGTGATATTTATATTGTTTAAGTGTTTCACACTATGAATAATTAGTGTTTAAGGAAATAATCTAATAGTATTACTCTTTTGTGAGGATGGTACTAGGAAATAACCTTATAGTATGTAATATTAGACTGAGTAGTTCCTAATATTAGACTGAGTAGTTCCATGAACCTTTTAACTCCCTCCTATTCGTTCCCAAAGGGAATCGAACACAGGTCACTCACTCAAGTGAGGAGCCCGGTGGCCAGGTGAGCTAACTCACCTGGTTGATTTTAGATTTTATTATGCTAAGTTTTCTTTTGTTTTAGATTTGCATAATCATTATACAATAATCACGTTAGATTAATTTTATTAGATTTTTTTATGATTTCAGATTAAATAAAAAAAATTAAATTAGATTAGATTATTGTTATTGAACTGAACAATCATAAACCGTAAATTCGAATCCAATTCACGAACACTAATCCATTAGAAATTATTTAGAAAATTATAATCGTTATGTTAACACTATAATTTAATTTTTTTTTGAAATATCTCGGTCATACGAGTAGATTGTAAGTATAATCACCCTGACTCACTAATCGAATCGAACAACTCGAATTCAATTCACGAACACTTATCGATTAGAATTTTTTTTAGTAAATTATAATCGTTATGATAACACTACAAAAATGAAGTTTTTATGATGAAGTTTGAATATTTCTACTTTTTTTTATGATGACGTTTGAATCCTAGCTATCTACATTTTGTTATAAACGAGTTCTACGTTTGTTATAAATGAAGTTTCTTTTATGAATTACATATATTACTTTAGAGAGAGATATTACTCTCCTTGACTTGGTAAATAACATTAAATTTATAATGAACTTTAATTATATAAAAATTAAATAAATATTGCTTTTTATCTATTTAAAAATTACAATAACAATATATTCGTATAAAGAGATAATTTTAAACTATTAATTTAAACTAGAGATTACAGATTAAAAGTAATTAAAATTCATCTTAACATATTGATTATCTTCAATATCTTGGAATATGTAATCATGATTACCGAGAGAAAGAGAGAGAAAGACTGTTGACGATTTCAAATTTGAAAATTTGAAATTTTTTGAAACAAAATTAGACTTCGAGGCATTAAGGGCATACTAGTCAATTATCATTTAACTTAAATTTATAATGACTGTTTTATCTTTTCTGTCTTGGCAGAATCTGTCCGTGTAGATTAATTGTTTCTTTTAACAAGTGTTAATTTTAAATTCTATATTTAATATATCAAATTAATTTGACATCATTATATTTTATTTTTTTATAAAGATACAATTTAAATGGTATAATTCTTATTTTTCATACTAGAAGTAATAATTTTAAACGGCCGAAGCATTACATCAATATTCACCTCTGGACTATTCGGACCAGATATAATGAGACTAAGAAAAATTTGTTACATCAATATTCACTCTATCTAAGTACTCTTTAAAATAATAAAAGTTAAGAAGAAAAAAAAATAGCTAGAGATGTTCCTTGCAAAATTAATAAATATTAGGGTATATCTTGTTATATTTATGCAAAATAATTGGCGGTCCATCCAATTTTTGGGCGGGGGATTTAATTTTTTTCATATTACTTTTAGCATGAGATATCTCTTGCTACATCAATATAAATACTACTATATTAGGCTAAGTCCTTCCCTCCTCTGCAAATAATTAATGTTTTTCAAGCAATGGCAAGGGGTGCCTCTTGTATTTGTTCTACTTTATTATTTTTCTTTTTTCCTGCAAATAATGGCAAGGGGGGTCCCTTGCAATTGTTTTTAAGAACTATTGACAAGAAACATCTCTTGCAAAAAGTTGCTAACCAATATAAATATGGGCGCGCATCCAAATTCCGTATTTCCACAGGCGGGAGAATTGATTTTTTTCAGCAAACAATAACAAGGGACGCCCCTTGCAAAAATAATTTCATCTAATTTTGGGTAAATACGCAAGGGCAGACCCTTGGTATTAATTTTTAATATCTCCATATAAAACACTCTCAACTCTCTCAACTCCCTACTCTCAACGCCTCACTTTAATTTTTTCTCACACTATTCCTTCTTACTCAACCTCAGGAACTTTAATTCTTCAATCTTCTCCCCTCCTGTAAATCTTAATCTTTTCTCCATTAATGTGTGTAAGTATTTTATCCAAATGAAGGTTATTTACATTTAATTCGTTATTAAGGTTATATTTGTTTTTTCTAATTTTAGATTTGGTTGCAGGTTTGGTAGATGAGTTTTAAAGTGTAAGTAATTTTTTTATACATATGTTTGAAGATCTTTTTCTTTATTAATTTTGTGTTTGAAATTTTTTTTCCTCATTTGAAAAAATTATCTAAAATGTCACCACCTCTCTTCTATTTTCCATGATTTACTCCATTATTTTCTTTCTCATCTCTTATATATTTTTATATATTTTTATGACATGTAATTTTTTTCATGTTTTTTTTTGCAGGACTCTAAAAATTACATCTGTGGGAAAATTTCATTATAAATACATATTTTCTTCTATTTACTCTCCATTTTTGTATGTTCTATAAATTTAAGTGTTAATGATTATATATAATTGAATTTGTGTTATTCTACTTAGTCATTGCAACTTTTAATTATGGCTTAATTAGTTTGCGTTATATTTTGTGTTTAAGTATTGTTACTTTAAACTAGGACTTTAGTTTATATAGTTAATTATATTTATTGTGCTTATTTTTTTTATATGCACATTATTAACATATTTTAAAATGGTAGAAAATTTTCATAACTAAATATTTTTTATAGCATAATGATATAAAAATAATCTTAATACGTAATACATTATGTGTACGATATATAGTGTCTTTTATATAATTAATTTTTTTTTATAAAAGTAACAACTAAAGGCAAGGGCCAATCCTTGCTAAAGACGAATAAATATGTAAAATTCAAGACCGGACAAAGGACAATACAAAACATCACAATAACAAGGGTCAACTCTTGCTTATATATTATTACCAAAGAGGACAATAACAAGGGACAATTCTTGTTTTTGAATAATGAGAGTACTAGATATAACAATAGCAAGGGTCATCCCTTGCTTTATGTTTAATAATAGCAAGGGTCATCACTTGTTTTATGTTTAACAACAGCAACATCTATCCCTGACAAAAAGGCGTGTGAGTTTTCAAGTATATTTCTGAAACTTTAGCAACAAAATAAAATAGCAAGAGTTGTCCCTTGTTATATAGTTAATAATAGCAAGGGTGGTCAACGCCACTTGCTTAATGTTTTATTAGCAAGACCACTTATACCAAGAAACCAATGACAAGAGGTAGCCCTTGCTATTTGTAATAGCAAGGGAGTCAAACCCATTACTGTGTCGGTGCCATTAAAAAAAACAGATGTTCGTGTATAGGATTGCAAGCAGCTGTTCGCCGCATGGAGGTTGCTCGCTCCTTACCTGTTCGCCGTCGCCGAAGGGAGCTGGTCACCGCAACAGCTGTTCGCCGCAACGGGCTACACGCCTGCGGAGCTGCTCGCCTGCAGGGATGCAACGGGCTACACGCATGCGGAGCTGCTCGCGCACGGACCTGCTCACCGCGAGAGCTGCTTGCCTATACGAACTGTTCGACGCGGCCGCTCAAGAAATGTTCGCCGATGAAGGATGCTCGCCGACGCGGTCGATGGCCAGTTGCTCGCGCATGCATGAGCTGCTCGCCGATAAATAAACGAAGCTGCTCGACATTTCCCAAAACAAGGAGTTGGTAACCTCCCTCACGTACCTGAGCGCCCACACGAGCTACTCGCCCATAGCGATACTCGTCGAAGGCTGCTGCATGCCAGAGCGAGATACTCGCCAAAGGCTGCTGCACGCCAGAGCGAGGTCGCCAAAGGAGCTCTTCGCCGTGTGAGTTGTTCGCCACAGATGCTGTTGTTCGCCGGCCTCACCTGCTACGAGCTGTTCGCCAGAGAAATATTGAAGGACTTGTTCGCTTTTGAAATAGCGTTGAATCATTTTTGCAACCAGATTTGACCAAGTCTACGACTCTTCGTCATGCACCATCAGTTAATCACGTTTGACCAAGTACAAAAATTTGAAGAATTGTTCGCATAAATGAAGCACCCATATACACACGAACGTGGTTATACCAAAAAAGTTGGTTGCAGAGTTATTCAAAATCAGCAGCCAAGTTTGACTTTGTTATATGAAAGTTAAATTATTTAGCCCATATTCTTAGATTTTGAAACCTCTCATGGACGCCACCTGATGGGTATTTTATGCTTGGGCCAAGAAAATGTTTGTGGGCCATTTAATTATTTCTGTTGATAGGCGAACTACTAATAGATTCTTAAGGTTAAGAAGGTCACCGACTTGCCTAGGAGACACGTCAGCAACTTTGACCAAGCCAGCCTTGAGAAGCTCGCCTAGACACCCAAGGGACAAGGGACGCTCGCCTAGACGCCTTATGATTGAGTTAATGGTTGACCAAGACCAAGAGAGAGGAGCTCACAGGGAAACTCGCCTGCTTACAGGGAAGCTCGCCCATATCCAGGAAAACCCAGCTAAAGTCCACCACCCCAATACTCCGAAATGGCGCAAGGCAGTGAAGCTCACGAAGAAGCTCGCGTGGATCCGAAGTACAAGCACTAGCCATATAGGAAGTAAGTAGTGATGTCCCACTAGCCATATAGGAAGTAAGTATTGAAGTAGTAGGACAAAGCGGTGTAAAGAAAGCATAGTAGTGAGTAAGGACAATTGTCAAGGACACTTGTCAGCACCTAAAGCCAGGAAGGCTCACAAGGTGCCACCTCACTACATGCATACCTATAAATAAGTCTCTTGCATGTATTTTCTCTCTCTAAGTTCATTATTCAGCAAACACTTTCTCTCTCTAACTCTCACTACTTTCTCTCTCTATAATATACTCAAGAACATACTTTAATCTTGTTATTGTTTGATAGGATTCCAAGCTATTTACAGCCACTAATTATATTATTAACAAATCATGTCAACAATTTGGCGCTAGAAGGAGGGCACCGAACCTCCGATCATTGAAATCGAGGGAAAAGATTTGAAGAAAAAATTGAAGGTGTTCTTGGTTAGCTCAAGAACATTTGAAGATCAAACTGCAAATTCCCAGTTTCCGGTAGAGTTCTCATAATTTTGGACCAAAAACATAACAAAAAGGATCTTAAACGCGTGCATGTGAGTAAATAAACCAAATTCTGGATAATTTACCTGCATGCAAGGCTAGATAGACCTTGATCAAGTTTACCTTTGCTGGAAACTGCCGACCTTGACGAACTAGCAACCTGAACTAAGCAAACTATCAACCAAAACTTGAACATGTCTAGAGAAAACACTTCTGCCACAACTAGGAGGTGGAAAGGACGGGCTATTCAAGAACAAGCGGATGGGGAGACCTCGCACCGAGCTCCCCGACATAATGATGTGTCGCGAGCTCCTCAGCGAGCTCAAGCCACTCCCGTGGCTCAAGACGGGTTAAACCCTGCACTTCGAGACATCGCCAATGATCCCGACAAGCTTCAACGCACAATTGCGACGCTGTAAAGGCTGCAGCAACGAAAATAAGACGAGCTCGCCAGGACATCTGGGCGAGCTCCAACAAACAATGTCAGGGAGCAAACGACTCGACGAACTCAAGCCACACAAACTCGGGGGCATGCCAGCGAGCTCCCAGCCGAGCAAGAGGCGAGCTCCGCAAGAGCTCGCCAACATAGGGAAGATGCCGGGAAGGCGAAGATGGAAGACAGGCTTGGTTCGCGGGATGGGTGAACTATAACCTATATGGAAACATCAGCGACCCATCAATCTAGGGAGGTTCTCAGAGGCAGATTGGGACCCAGACGGGAAGAAGTTGAGCAAGAGTTGGCCCCTACTTCATCACGAAGAGAAGAATCAAACCTACGTCCACGTAGGTCAACACATGACCGACTAAGGAGGCCGGCCGCTGATAGACTTGGCCCGAATGGGGGCCGCCAGTTCCAGCCCATCACCGAAGGACTACCCCAGAGCAAGGGACTGCGGGGACGTGCGTCCACGAGACGTACGACCTTTGAACAGCCTCCACAGGAGGTAAACCATGATGATGAGCTGGCAACTCTAAAGAAGGTCGTGGAGCAGCTGCAGATGCAGGTAGCTGCCAAAGTTGGCGGAATTGATACCACCTCACTCCCGGCATCGCCACTAGCACCGACCATTCTGAAGGCACCGGTGCAGAAGAAGATACAATTCCCGGTAATGTCCGCATACGAGGGTGAATCTGATCCCAAAGTCTAAATCTCCAAGTATGCGGACTACATGAAGAACTGCTCCTTCCAATCACGGACCTTGTTCGGAAGGCTTTCTAGAAACTTCTCACCGAGTCGAGCTTTCAGATAGTAATATCCTTTACCCTCGGTGGATTATTTTGTCACGCTGAAGACCTGGTTGATCTCGGTAGTGGTCAAGCGGTTCTTGTATCCCTCAAACCTGAAGATTGTCAGCATGACCAACATACTGCTCTAGGCATTTGGAGTGAGTTGTGTGATGGCGAGATTTGTGTCCATGAGGAACCGGCCAATGATCGGGTGCAAGGGCAGTGTAAGCCCGGCATCTAATGTATGCACATTAATGGAGGTCAACCCGGGCGGAGGCATGTTAGCTCGCTCCTTCGGTCCAGGAGTGTACAGATGGATGTCCAAAGGAATTCGAAACCTTTGGCGAAGTGTGGGGAGCATGAACTCAGAGATGATACTCTTGGTCTTATTTGCCTTGAAGTCAGATTGACCAGCTGCTTCCTTAATAGTTCGCTCGGGCGTAGGGAAGCTCGCCTGAAACCTTTTCACATACTCATCCCAATTGAGTTCATGTTCGACTGCGGTGGGGATGTTGTGTTCAGGGAGATGAGGAGTTGGAAAATTGATAGACTGGAGGTACTCCAGTGTGATCTCCTCCTCTTCAGTCTCATTCTCCTCAAGCTCGCGCACCAGTTCGTCCGATGGACCGCCAGATTCAGCGACCTCCTCATTTCTTGCTTGGGCAAGCTCCTCTTCATCAAAACCACCCCCAGAGTTGGTGGCCCCCTACTCTGGATCACGTTGGACCTTGCCAGACAGCTCACCAGATATAGGGTGAGCTACTGAGGTCACCTCAGAACTGGATCCGATCTCAATTGGAGTCAATTGCGGAATTGGGGCTTCGTCAGTCATAGGTCTCTTGCCCAGATTCCGGTTAGAGATAGTTCGCCTTGAAGATCCAGTCGACATGATAATGTGTGGAGGCGAGGTTAAAGGGTTTAACTTTTTAAGGTTTTACGGAGTTGATAGAGTTCGTAATTCCGGCGGCCGGAAAACTCAAAGGTCAGCCGGAATTAATGGTGATTACCAGGAAAACGTGAAGAAAAAGAAAAAAATTGAAAATCTGCAAAAGAAAAGATCAAGGAAGAGTAATCGATTCACTACCTTGAAGAATCGAAAGAAAATCTGATAATGCTAAGGATCAATCGCCGGAAAAACGCTTGGATTGCTTGGATTCGCTCTGAAAATATGAAAGATCAAAAGTATAGAATGACAATGTTTCATTCAATTTATAAGAAAAAGACGAGGCGAAGTGTAGTTTCCAGAGAGTCCAGGGACTCATTTGCAAAAAAATTGAAAGTTTGAAATGATGGGCGAAGGAATTGAGGCTTGAAATTCCGCGCCACATCAGCACACACGTCTCCTAAGGGGAGTTCACCACAGAGCTCGGCACCACATGGAAAGGAGTTCGTCTTCACTAGAGTTCGCCCACAGAGGCAATTCAACTCCTCCACACATTAGAAGTATCATGATATGGACGAGCTGGGGGGCAAATGTTGATTGGTGAACTAAAGCGAACTATTATAAGAGAATTAGCAAAATAAATAGCTCAAGGCAAAGGAGCTCGCCAAGAGCTCGCCCAGTTGACCAGGTGCCACGTCATCCTACTTTGACCAGTCGATGCAATGAGTATAGTAGGAGCTTGCCCAGTAGCTCGCCAAGTAGGTTGATAACTCTGACCAGTCAACGTGGAAGAGAGAGGAAGAGTTCTCCCGGAGCTCGCCCAGAGCTCGCCTGGAACCAGGAGCAATGTTCCAATCCTACTACCATCAACACACCCCGGAGCAGCACAAGGCAAGGGAGCACGCCAAGGAGCTCACCCAGTCCGAAGTGAAGTCAATAACTACATAGGGAACTAGTAGTGATGTAGTAGGACATAGTTGTGTAATTAGAGTGTAATAGTGGGTATAATGAGAGGTGTTGAGGACACTTGTTAGCTTATTAAGCTAAACAAGCTTAATAGGTGCCACCTCACTACATGCAAATGTATAAATAGGGCCATTGTAACACTTTTCTCTCTCTAAGCTCATAATATATGCAAAATACTACTTCTCTCTACTTTCTCTCTCTACAAAAACTCTCCTAAATTATTTCTAAGATTATTGTTTGGTAGGATTTCACTATTAAATCAGCCACATAATCACTCAATTAGATAATTCTACCAACACTAGTTTTTTGTATTTCATAATATAGAAGATGTAAGATAAAAATTAAATAACTAAGAAAAATAAACTTTTTTAGTTATGATTATTATAACATGGGATACAACTTCTTAGAAATTATATAACTAATTACGAGTGTAAATGAGAGCTTGCAAATTTTGAAAGCAAGTGGTTTTTGTACTATGTTGGATCCCAAATTCTCAATGAAGATGATTGAAGAATCAATGTGGCTTTGATGATTTAGGACAACAAATAAATGTTGATGATTGAGAGTTTAATGTTTGCTAATAAATATTTTAACGATGTTGTGGCACAAATGTTGGGTTTGGATTCCTGGCCCATATGTATTTAAGCCCATTAAGAGTCTAATCCACGGCAGAGTAAACAGCTCAGAATCAGACCTAGGATCCGACCAAGATCCGGATCGCCATGGAAGAGCGACTAGGTCAAACACGAGGAAGACCGAACCACGAGCAATGACCAAGTCAGATCAGAAGCCCAAGGTTGGTTAGAAATGCTACAACCCGAGGATGAAGTTCCCGAGGTATAACAACAAGCTTCATCCTCGTTGTACCGTGAGCGACCAAGCTTCACGTGGAGACCAAGGTCAGGACAATAGAAGATCTGCTCTGATACTAGGCCACCTCCATGATGGATATTTAGCCAGGTGTCATGTTCTTATAAGCTAAGTACATCTCCAAGGCATGTTGGAAGGATGAAAACTTGCTCCACTACTAACAAAATCGGGACCACAAAATGTGTTGCCAAAGGGGAACTAAATGTATAAATAGAGCCTAGAGAGGCAAAAAAAACAAATATCAAACATTGTATTCACAAATTATCAGGATTTCTTTGCTCTCAAGTAATAAAATACACACATTATCAAGTCCTTGATCTTGCAATATAAGGTCTAGACAAATTTTCTTGTTATTTACAATTTTACAAGTTTTATTCATCGTTCCTAGTTGTGATCAAGTGGTTCACAACTCCGGGAACAATAATTGGTGTTGTCTATGGGAAACATCATCCAAAGGCAAAAATACTCATTCTCTCATAAAAGCCCTAAAAAGATTTATGTCGTGAAAAATGGAGAATCAGAAGTCCAAAGCATCCTCCTCTCGAAAGGCCACCACTCATTTGGTGACACCACCAGCTATTTTAGGGCCCCGTCTCCAGATTTGGCACCGGCAAGAGAAGATGTCATCCTAGTGACCGAAGGTGTGCTAGTCCCACTCGTTCGCATTCGGTTTTTAGTAGTCTAGGCGAGGGAAACTCGTTCTCTTTAACCTCTCCTAATCATTGGGGCAAGAGTTTTTTATGGTTAATGAGCTTGTCAACTCGTCTTATGCACTCCATGTAGGTTGTAGGTAGGTCTTTGGTTAAGCTGCAGAACATGGGGGCATCTCACCTAAAACCTCCTAGCACGGAGTGATGAGCGAGCTCATCGCGTATGAGTTCCCTACTTAAGATGACCTTATTGATGCAATTAATGTACTACTCATCTATTTTCTTCTTCCCATGCCTCACTTGCATGAGCCTATGGTGACTTTTGGGCTTGTTGACCTTCGTATCAAAGTAGGAAACAAGTTGGAGAAGTTGTGGATGGAGCGAGGTGGTAGGTTGACGTACCACTTGCGGGCGAGCTCGTCTAAGATTAGCAGGAACTGGCAACACTTGTTGCATTAGAAGCTCTTTTTCCAATCATATAAATCCTATACTTACTGAGATGTATCTCGAGACCCATTTTCCCTTTGTATAGTGGGGATGTAGTGGGCTGATCTTGAATTGGACAGGAGAATATTCCAACTCCATAGAGAGTGGCTCGTAGGTCGAGCTTGGGCCTTTTGGAAGATCTTCTCTGGAGTCGACCCTTTTTTCCGCCTCGGCCAACCTTTTTTGCAGGCCATGAGCAAATGTTGACCGATTTGCTCAAACATAAGGATAACTACCTCAATGGTGGGCTCCTTAAACTTGAATGCATGCTCGAACCAAGGTTAGTAAGGGACAATATGTGGGTCCAATTTATCGTAGGTCGAGACGCGAGGATGGTCTTGCCTTAGAAATGTGTTTTGTGTGAAGCTAAGTTTTTTTTTTCTGAGTTTCGTGCCCCAATGTCCTATTTGTACGTGTCCCTTTGAGTAGGGTACCTCGAGGACCTTATGAGGGACTCGGGGATGGTGGAAGCAGGTGGTATCACATTATTCGCGGGCCATAAGGATGACCTCATGAAATCTTTGGAGTTTTGATAGATGAAAACAGAGTAGGAATATCATGATGGATGCTTAGGGGCTAATTGAGCCTCCAATCTCTAAGCCTTCAGGCCTCACACTTATGTAGGTTGTAAGATTTTTCGGAGTCGAATATGAGCTTTGAGAAGCCCTCATGTCGCAGACTTTTTTCGCAGCTTCTCGATGGCTGACTCAATCTGTTCTAGAGGTATAAATGAGTCGAGTCAAACTGAGTAGTGTTGAGCTCGAACTCGACTTGAAAATAATACTCAAAGCTCAAAATTCGACTCAAACTCGATTGGACTTAATTTTTTTAGCTTGAGCTCGACAACTTTATTTATAAATAAAAAATTAATGGAAAAATATTAAATAATGTGAAGCTATATTAGACTCGAGAGTCTTTCAAACTGAGTATTTATAAACTCGAACTCGAGAGCTACTCGAGTAGCTCGAGCTCGACTCAATTTGATTCGAGTCAACTTTGATCTTTTTACGAGTCAAGCACGAGTAGCTTACGAGTTGGCTTGATTCCTTTACACCCCTAATCTATTCCCAGGATTCAAACTCCAATATCAAAATGGGCTTAATCTCCCTAATGTGATGCACAAGCATCATTTGGGCTTGTTCTATCGGAAGAGCAATCGCTGCAGCTAAAGTGGCTGGAGGAATTGGCCTAGACGTGGTGGCCACAGTGGAGTAGACGACTTATGGCCTTTGACAATGATATTTTTAAACTTGGATTTCTCCACTTCAGGAAAGAAAAGTGGTTGAAAACAACATATGTGAAACTTTGAAGCTTTGAGAAATTTTCTCGAAGAACAGTGAGTGTTCTTCAAGTTCTTTGGATTTTTCTGAGAAAATGAGGTTTTGATGATTTAGGATAATAAATTAATATTGATGATTTGATGTTTAATACTTGTTAATAAATGCTTTAAGGAATACGCGATAAATAACAATAACACAAAAATTTGCCAAGTATTTTTATGAGACTTGGATTTGAAGGTTGAAATCCTTTATTTGGCCATTTGAGACTCTATTTATAGTTTACAAGTTTTTTCTTAGAATTTGCTTTAGAGCTTGTCCTGTCCATGCATTTAATACATGGATTTTGATATTATATCCTGCATGAGATCTATCCTTGTGCACAGACCTCGATCAATAGTTAGACACCACATGCATGGTATCATAAGATCACATTACAAGAATTGATTTCTTACCTAATTTGGTATGATGTATTTGTATCCGATCTATGACAGTTTAATATTTTTTCTCAATATGATTAATTTAGTTGACTTTATGAGACATCCTCTCTGACAGACTTATGACGAGGTTGAGCTCTAGGCTGGAATGATGAACCTCTCTTGGGTCCTAGCTCGACAATTTCACCCGTGGTGGTCCGATCTTTGATCTCTCCGGCCTCCGAGCTTCTGAGGCGAGCATCTTACCTTGGAGGTCCAAAACTCATCTAAAGAAAATAGATTCTCCGAACTGCCCCAATCTCGGTCTTGATTAGGCTTGTGTGGGACATCGTAATATTCGTGCCACAACATACTCATCTATTGCTTATACTTCAAAAATTACACAAACACATAAACATGCAAACTAAATTAAATGCATTTAAAATAACAAATACGGTCAATAGACAAAAATTGTATTACCCAAATTTACCTAGATTAATACACAAATTAAATTAAATAAAAAAGTGGACCACCAAGATTTAGGCTAAGCTCGGCCCGAGCTCAATCGACTCAATTCTTCCAAGTCAATATTTTCCAAACACAATATGCCCTAAAATTCAGACCAATCGGATCCACCCGTCGGATCATGCTCATTTTGCCATCTAAGGATGGAGGAGTACTTCCTAAAACATATCATATTAATTTATTTGACTTTATGAGACATCCTCACTGATGGACTTATGACAAGATTGAGCTCTTGGCTAGAATGGTGAACCTCCCTTGGGTCCTAGCTCGACAATATCACCCGTTGTGGTCCGATCTTTAATCTCTCTTGCCTCCGAGCTTATGAGGGCGAGATTCTTACTTTGGAGGTCCGAAACTCGCCTAAAGGAAATAGATTCTTCGAACTGCCCAAGCTCGACCTTGATTAGGCTTGTGTGGAACATCATAATATTCGTGCCACAACATACTCATCTATTGCTCATAGGGGTGGCATACCGTACCATACCGTACCGTACCGCCCATACCGTATACCATACCAAAATTTTTCGGTATGCAAAAATGAATACCGATACCATACCGAAATTTTCGGTATACCGAAATTTCGGTATACCAAAAATGCATACCGCATACCGTACCGTACCGTACCGATATTTTGATATATACCGATCTATACCGAAATACCGGTTCACACCAAAATACCGACTATGTCGGTATACCGCCCATACCGGTATATACCGTCATACCGGTTCATACCGAAATAATTAAAGTATAATTTTAATTAAATAAAAATAAATTTAATATTAAATTTAAATATTAAATTACCAAAATGGTATATACCGGTATACCGAGATATCGAAATATTTTGGGTATACCGGTTTATACCGAAAATATTTCGGTATATACCGGTATACCGAAAATTTTAAAATTCTATACCGATACCGTACCGAAAATATCGGTATGATATCATACTGTACCGAAATTTTCAATAAATTCGGTATTTTTCGGTATGATAAGTATGGTATACCGGTATTTTCGGTATTTGCTCCACTCCTAATTGCTCATACCTCAAAATTACACAAACACATAAACATGTAAACTAGATTAAATGCATTTAAAATAACAAATAAGATCAATAGACAAAATTCATGATTCAATACAAAAATTAATTAAAAAACAAGTGGGACAACCAAGATTTAGGCCAAGCTCGGCCCGAGCTCAATCGATTCGATTCTTTCAGGGCAATATTTTTTATAGACACAATCTGCCTTAAAGTATGGACCAATCGGATACATCAATCCGATCGCACTCATTTGGTCATTTAAGGATGAAAGAGTACTCCTTAAAACATATTGGCTAAAGTTTCACAAGTTTAATTTCTTTTAACCATATATTTCTTCCAATTTAGACTTCATACGTTTTTTTTTGAACATTTTACAATAAATTTCACAATCCAAAAAAATAAAATAAAATATTCTTATAATAATTATTTTATTTAAAAATATTCTTTATTCATTGATTCAAAAAAAAAAATAATTTTTTTAAATACGTACCTAATTTAAATAACGGAAACACAGAATTAAATAACCTTTCCTAAATAAAGACAAACATTTTAAATTTTAAAGAAGTAAAAAGGCATTTTAATTTTAAAAAACAATGGCATAATTTTGTCCCTCTATTGGTGTGACCAATCAATAATCATCCACCTCAGTAAGTCGTCGTCGTACCCTCTCTAATTCAACTCCTTCTCTCCAACACCGATACGAATTACGAATCTGTATGAGCTCCGATCGACCAGACACAATCAAAATCCTTCCGATTGGAGTTAGCTGAGAAGAATTGATGCTGAACGAAATCTTCAATTCAGGTTATTATTATCTTTTGAATCGGTTGAGCATCGAGTACTCAACGCCCATATGGGCTGTTTTGATCGCCGGATTTTTCATCGTCGTCAGCCTCACCCTCTCCGTATACCTTCTCTTCGAGCATTTGTCCGCCTACAAGAATCCCGAGGTCAATTTTTGGGGATTTTTTGTGATGTACGTTTCCGTTATTTTGGGAATTTTTGGTGATTTTTATGGTGTTGATGATTGCAGGAGCAAAAGTTTCTTATTGGAGTGATAGTTATGGTACCATGCTATGCTCTTGAATCAGTGAGTTTTCTTTGTATTATTTTTGCCTAAGCTGGTCTGCGGAGACAGTTATATTTAATATTTGATAATGGGATGAATTGTGGATTTGGTTGTTTTGTGTTGTTACAGCTGTGGATATTTTCAGTGTTCTGGAGAATTTTCCTTTTCTTTCATGTTTGTGTTTTAAAATATTTGTCGTGAAGCACAAAGATCTATAGAAAAAGTTTTCTTAATTAAGGAATGTGTATCTTAAGCTATGTTGGACGGAAGATTTGCCTTTGAGGCTACCATCGCAACTATTGTATAATAGCTTTTGAAAACTTTCTGTTGGATAAACTACACAATATTACTAAATAATAGACCGCTGAGTTTATGTGACTGTAATTTTTGTCCATGAAAATTTGTATACTAAGGCATGGGTTTTATGTGCAGTTTGTGGCATTGGTACACCCAGCAATTAGTGTTCATATCGGAATACTTCGTGATTGCTATGAATCCTTTGCCATGTATTGCTTTGGGAGGTATCTGGTTGCTTGTCTAGGTATGATAATCTAACTATCGTTTTTAAAGTTAAAACATGTGTGGCAAACTGTTACTTATCAAGCATTTTTTTTGTCTATTGTTTGATTTTTGTCCGTTGTTGCAGTCTTTATTCCTTTTTGTTTTTAAATAAGCGTTCATGCAAGTAAAGTCCTTGTTTTGCCAAAGTGTATGTATAAATAATGCTAGTCAATCCTATCACTATTCTTCCGTATTTATTGTGAACCTTAAGCAACTACCTCATGTATTTGGACGCATCTATATCCACGTGGTGAATTAGGTGGAGAAGTGAGGACAATTGAATTTATGGAGAGGGAAGGACGTGCAAGTCTAAAAGCACCCCTGCTGGAGAATGGCTCTGACAGGGGAATTGTAAAGCATCCCTTTCCAATGAATTGTTTTTTGAAGCCATGGAAACTTGGTCGATGGGTTTATCAGGTCATCAAGTTTGGAATTGTTCAGTATGTAAGTTTTTGTCATGACAGGAAATGTTTCAGTATGTTCTGTCTTTAACTCTTCTTACCCTTAATCACACAAGGCATGACAAATTCTGTAAATCCCCATGGCAGATGATCATAAAAGCATTTACTTCCATTTCGGCAGTAATTCTTGAAGCCTTTGACGTATATTGTGAAGGAGACTTCAGATGGAACTGCGGGTATGCTGCACCCTATCAATATTCTCAACAAGTAACCAGATATTAGTGCTCCTTTTGGATTTTGGCCATTATTCCTTAAACTTGTGATGCATGTTAAGGGGAGCTTTTAAATTGAAAGCTGTTAAGTCGTATTCTGTCGATACGTTTTTGATATATCACTGGATAATAAATATTCAAATGGCAGAAAGCTAAATTGAAGAGTATATTCTTGCATTCAATACACCATTAAAATGAGTCTATCATTCTACACTTTTTTACAACGTACCCATGTGTCTTCTCTTTAACTATATAAACATCCCTTGAAACATGTTCATGGAAATAATTAAACTATCACATGTATTATCTATTCTTTTACTGTTTCTATTTGATGTATGTACTGCTTCAGTCTATATTTTTAAGCTCTGGTTTTCCTTATGTGACGTTTATGTAAATTGAATTTGGTATTACTAATGTAAACGAATGAATAAGAAGCTTGATAGCTCTAAAAATGACTGTTTACTTTCCCTTGTAGGTATCCCTACTTGGCTGTGGTTCTAAATTTCAGTCAATCATGGGCTTTATATTGCCTAGTTCATTTTTATGCCATAACAAAAAAAGAATTAGCACACATGAAACCACTGTACAAGTTTCTGATGTTCAAGTCAATCGTGTTCTTAACTTGGTGGCAAGGTGTTGCTATAGCTCTTCTCTATGCTATTGGTTTATTTAAAAGCCCAATGGCTCAGTCTCTGCAGTTTAAGTCAAGTGTTCAAGACTTCATTATTTGCATCGAGGTAATTGTTTTAAATTGCATTTTGTATTTTTCATCATTGCTCTTAAATAATCACTGTTATACATTTGTCTTGCTGAGTGATTGATCTTTACTTTCCCTATTACATAAATGTTCAACTCGTGATTTATTTATTCTGTGTTTGTAATGCGAAATGTTTAAGTTTAAAGGATGTGTATTCATCCAGGACAGATGGGCGTAGCTTCTGTGGTTCACCTTTATGTTTTCCCAGCAAAGCCTTATGAGATGATGGGAGATCGTATTTCTGGAAGTGTTGCAGTCCTTGGAGATTATGCATCTGTTGATTGTCCACTGGACCCTGATGAGGTTAGGGACAGTGAACGTCCAACAAAGTTGCGCCTTCCACAACCAGAAGCTAGGAGTGGAATGACCATTCGAGAGAGTGTTAAGGATGTCTTTATTGGTGGGGGTGAATATGTAAGTTCTTTCCTCTTCCACTCTTAATGCGACTTCCCACGCAATTGGTAATTGTTCAAATCAAATATTCTTTTGGTAATTTTGGACAAACCTCGAGAGGAGTTCTGGTAATTTACCTATAAATTAATACTTAGCAGAGGTCTCAGCTCTATTAAATAAATGGATAAATCAAATGCTAGATTAATTAATACTCCGCCACATGCTGCCATCTCTTTGTTCCTTCATCGACTGATACAAATCTGTTGACATTAGCATTTCAACACTTTGGTATGCAGATTGTAAATGATGTGAAGTTTACGGTCACTCAAGCAGTAAATCCAGTTGAGAAGGGAATCACTAAGTTCAACCAGAAACTCTCCAAGATCTCTGAGAACATAAAGAGGCCTGATAAGGGAAGAAGAACCAAGGATGACAGCTGCATTGCACCAACACGCAAATTGATCAGAGGAATAGACGATCCCCTCTTAAATGGGAGCTTCAGCGACAGTGCTAGCTCTAGGAGAAAGAAGCATCGCCGTAAATCTGGGTACACCAGTGCTGAAAGTGGGGGTGAGAGTAGTAATGATCAGACCTTTTTTGGTGGTATTCAGATACATGGCCGCAGATGGGTCGTCAAAGAATAGTCAACCATAAATCAATTTTGATGAAAGTCAATGATAGTATCGCTTATTCGATGGCTGCGATTGCAACATTCTTCCACATGTATTTGATGACCAGAGGAAGAGATTCTGATTCAGTGGACTGCTACCTAGCTTTCTATCCATGGATGATCGAAGAGGTGCTGCAAAAGGTCTGTAGATTTTCTCCTCTGTTGTTAATTTTGAATATAATTTTGCATTGGTTATTGCTGTATAGAAAAAGAAAAAAAAAAAACTCTATTTTGTAGTAACTCTCATCCTTGTTGATGCTATAGAAGAGTTGATTATTTACGATTTCATTATTTTAATGAGTACAATTGTGTGAATTTGGTCCACGTGAACTCAATTTTTTTTACTCATTTACAAAATGGTCTAACAAAAACATATATATAGGATTCCTGTAGATTTTGGTATGCTCAATAAAATTCACGGATCTTATTCGAGTAGATGGAGGCACCTGTCGAGTGGTGGTTTGCTTTGGAGATTTTCTTCTGTTATTGTTATTTGTTTTACTTAGGGTGCGTTTGCATTAAAGGATAAAATTGTCTTACACAACCTTAATTAATGAGATTGTGGTATTTCCACTTCGTTAAAAAGAAAAAAAAAAACAGATTTAATTAGTTTATATAAGTAAATAATTGACCTTTAGATTATAATGTGATCATACATCATGAAGCAGCTCGTTTTATACTTGTTAAATTTGATGGTATTACGCTACATAAATATGTGTATTCTAATCAACTCAAGTTTTTTACTCTTTCATACCTTGTACACAAGTTACTTTATACATTCATTGGAATACCCACAAAGTAAGGATATGAGTCAAATTGCACGCTCTATTTAAAAACACAGTAGTATTTTTCAAGACTTTTATCAAATAAATAATGCTTGATTTAATATTTTGTTTTTCCAATCTATCTCATAGTAGATAGTGTGTTCATGTAAAATGAAATTAATAGAGAATATGGGTGATGACACAGAGTATATTGTGTTCATCGTTTATGTCCCATGTGTTTGATTTAAAAGATAAAATTATCAATCCACCAAAAATATATATGTTTTAAACGGATATATAATTTTATCTTTTAAACCAAATGATATTATTTTGAGTGGAAAGACTATCTAAAATGTAAGAAATATATATCGTAATATTCTATCAGTGAATTTTGTATCATTCTGGTCAATAATAAAATAAGGAATACTATATTTGACTGCATGTTTTGAAATTTAAAATTTAAATTCAATTTTTATTTGAAAGTTTTAAAACAGATTTTAAAAAATCATCACTAACACCCTATAAACCTACTATATCACCACTTAAAACTAAAAAATAGATACTTACCTTACTATTTAACAGAATTTTAAAGCTCCCTAAATTTGAAAAATTAATTTTCAAATTTAACTCAAAACAAACATCACATTAATCATTAAATCATTACCATGACTACCATTTTTACTTGTATTCTTTTAAAATACATTTGTACATTGACATAATCATGTTATATTTTGAAATAAAAGTATTGGACAAAAATTTGTATGAATCAGAATTCGGAATTTATCGATTATCACTGTCATGTGTATATACTATCATTGTTATGTATATTCACTATAAAAAGATTAAGTATACTTTTATAACAACGATCGTAATTGCACATAATAATAATACGAATTCACGTGATCTCGAGTTCACAGGAGACCGCTCAAATTATTCTCCTCAATTCAAAATTATTCTACTCTTTTGCCAGATGTCACACTGCTTGATGTGAATAAAAAGCACACCCTAAAAATTAACTACTTCCCTCAAATGAAGATAAACTTAAACTCGTGGAAAAATCTTATTTAAACCGATTTAATGATCCCCCTCCATAATATGCCGGCTAAGCTAAACAATGCAATCCTCAAAATACACTTCTCTCCACATATACATACACAAATACGTACACTATTTTCAATCTTGTGTCCTACTCCCAATTGTCTCCATCCTTTTAACTTAGAACTAGTCAAACAACCTTCTCAATTCCAAAACTACCCTTCTTACTCTAAATTCTATACAGGTGAAATATATCAAAACTCATTATGGACAATCACTTTTACTTCATCGTCTAATCATCATTTTATTAATTTTATATTCATAAACAACTTTTTATTTTATAAAAAATCACATAATACCTTTAGGGTATATTCAGATAAAATTATAACATGCACGTTTTAAATGGATAAATAATTTTATTTTTTAAATCAAACACTCTTATTGTTATTAAAAATCTATTCTAAATAATTAGTGCAATTTTCATGGATGGAATTGGTATTCTTCTTAAATGTATATTACTAGTGAATTGATTCTCAACTCAACCATTTAAATAAGAGGTCCATCAAATAAATAAATTAATATCAACATATGAAAAAAAAAGTCATTTCTAACAAAAATTTAAACTCAACATAATTATGAGAATATAAAAAATTTATCTATTTTTAAAATTCAAACTCAGGAAATCAACAAGTATGACATTAATTCATTTATCTGCATAAATTCCCACTATAAATTCAACTTAGTCAAACTTCTCCTATATTTTAAATTTTTTTATAAACGGTAACCTCAAAATTATAACAAGATGCTCTTTAATTTCCAAATGGCAGGTGGATTTCAGATAAATGGGAAGATATACTTTCCATCAATAATCAATTTTCAAAACCCATAAAAAAAAATCAAAACAGATTATATACTTTCCATATGTTTCGATTTTTTTTTTTCTTGACAACCAACTTATTTTCATTAAATACCAAAAATTAAACTACAGTATTCCCCTATTGGCCGTTGTCACACGAGGGCAGTCATGTCATTTCACACCCCGATAACAAGAAGTCCTTAAACTCGCCGGCTTTCGTATCTATGTTGCCGCCACATTTCCAGTGACATTTGTTTTACTTCTTATCACCCTTTTCTCCCAACAAACACACAACCTTCCCCCTCTCTCTCTCTCTCTCTCTCTCTCTCTCTTCAAACTCCTCAACACTGCCTGCAATCTTTTCCGATGCAGAGCCACGGCGGATCCACGGCGGTCTCAGGCCAAACGTCGAAGGCAAAGAAGCCGAAATCCAGAGTAGTAAGCTCGAGGTTTCTGTCACCTATCTCCACTTCATCAACTGAGTGTGGAAATCAGTCTCCGAACTGTATCCTTTCTCCACTGAATCAGAAACCTAGATCGTCTACCGATTCGATAAGGCATAAAAGCCTAGATTCAGGTTTTCTTCGCGGATTGTGGCCATCATCCTCTGTTCCTTCGTCATCGTCGAACTCGAAGGCCGAAACGCTCGCTGATTGCATCGGAAAAGATAGGCTCAGGGAGCTCGAGGAACGGAAGAACAAAGAAAAACCTGATCGGAATTCAGCACTTCTTAATCGACAAAGAAGTTGTACCGAATTTAGCAGGTTTGGGAGAGAGAAGAAGAATTCGGTTTTTGCAAAAGAAAATCATAATCCAATTTTTGGTGGATCGATGAGATATACAGGAAAAATCAAATTGCCGCGAAAAACGTCAAAATCTTCGAATTCAAATTCAAATTCATCTAACGAAAATGAAATTCTACCGGGGCGATTCTCAGTGGATGAGAGTTCGCTGAGTAGGAAATCCAGAGATTTATCAGATTCCGATGATTGCAGCGGCGGCTTATGCTCCGAAGATACAAGTTTCGGCACTCCGGTGGCCGAGAAAGGTTTTGCGGCGTCCTACATGGCGCCAACTGTTAGTTCGAAAAAACATGGAATCGAAATTCCGTCGAAATTCATGAATGATTTGTCATCGAGATCCCGGCGATGGAGCGCTGATTCTTCCAATAGTAACGAAAATTCTCCAAAGATTTTCCCGGGCAACGGGACTCTTTCAGCGGGCCGATCCGGCTCTGCAAAAGCTTTAATGAGTGATAGCAAGGGGAAAATGATGGGATTAACGGGCTTGAAGCCGCCAACAAGTCCTTCCAAAGGGAAAGGAGTTGGGAATATTTTAAGTTTGGGGATTGAATTGTTGAAAGGGAAGAAATCTTCTTTGTCGAGATCTTCTTCGTCACTCGGGCCGGGCTCAACCGAGAATATTCATCAATTGAGATTGATGCACAATAGTTTGATGCAATGGAGGTATACCAACGCTAGAGCAGAGAGTGTCAATGAGAATATTATCAAACAGGTTGAGGTATGTGATTATTCACACGTTTATTTTTTGCACATTTAAAAATATGAAATATTAATTTTATGCATACTGGTAAAAATATATTACTCAAATATCACTATTTTTCTTGTAGTCACTTTTGAAAAAATAATATACTCCCTCCGTCCCAGAGGAGTTTTCCTTTTCGGGACGTCCCAAAGAAACTTGCAGACCCAAAAAAGGAAATCCTTTTATAAACTTCACCCTCACAATATCTACATATTTACACAAAATGTCATTACTTTTTTTTACTTTTTGGGCCCACATTACACTCAATCCAACTAACTTTTTCACTTCTTACATAAAATTTTACCAAATTAACCCTCAAAACACTACTTTTTTTTACTTTATTCTACTTTTTTCTTAATTTGTGTGTCCCTCCTCCCTTGCAAATTGCTCTGGGACGGAGGGAGTATATTCTTCCAAAATGGGAAGAAAATTGAGCTGTATCAAACGAGATTTTATTGTTAGTTAATATAGTTTACACCAATAATCATTTAACATTAAAGTTTCGATTTGTTTGTTTGTTTAAAATTAAATTCGTAAATAAATAGTTATTTTAAGTTTAAATGAATTTCCAAATTTACATTTGAAACTATTTGATAAGAGGGGTCTTAATCAATATTTGTAATCCATATTTCCTTTGTTATACTAAATGTTTGTAAATAATCTGATTTGATTTTGAACGCTAACTAACATACTTATAACTAAACTTTTTTTTTTTCATGATAAACACATACACACTAATTATTGCATTGTACATCTAATTAAATAGAGTAAGTCTCATGTGCATCAGTTACACGGTGCAACTCTAGTTCATTTTTAAAAAGTTAAACAGTTTATAACTGAAAAGTTAAACAGTTTATTATTGAAAAGTGTATTTTTCATAGTTTTCAGTTATAAACTGTTTAACTTTTTAAAATTGAGTTACACCGTGTAACTGGTGCTTACAAGACTAATCCAATTAAATATGTTTTTCAAACTGGATTAATTGCTTTGAGTTTTAAATAAATTTTCAATATTACTTATTTTATTTAACATTCATGTGGTAAGAGCACAAAAAAATATCCGTTTTTCATATGTCTATAGGATACGACTTATTTTATCAATAATTTATGTTATGCATATGGTATGATTTTGAAATAATTAATTGAAATTATATATTACTTTTGCAGGAAAACTTTGTAAATGTATGGAATGCCCTCATCAAGCTACAACATTCTGTAGTACAAAAGAAATTACAGATACAAAAGGAGAAATTGAACATGAAATTGAATTTTATACTTCACTCTCAGGTAATTAAGTAGTTTTGTACAAGAAAATGACTTAAAAAAAATTTAAGTGATTAAAATTCCTTTAATTATATATAAATCGTGATTATGAATTCAAGTCACAGTTTTATCAATACAAATTAAAGAAGTTGCACACAACACATATATCTTATTTGTTATAAATTAAACATCTATATATTTTTTGATTGTACTTTCATGTTGTGTAATATTTTAATCAATTAGTAAATATGTATATACATTAAAACAGATAAAGGCGCTGGAAACGTGGGGAAATATGGAGAGACAACATTTATCAGCAGTTGCAAATACCACGAATTACTTACATTACGTAATTTGCAGGATACCTCTTATGGATGGAGCAAAGGTATTATTTATTTTTTCAATCATGATCAACTTTCCATTATACTCCCTCCTCTCCTTTTAAATTTAACATTTTGTCAAAATGATGCTCTTTTATAAATTTAGGGCCCGTTTGGTTGCGAGTATTGAAGGTGGAGAATATAAATGAATGGAGATTAATGAAAATTCATTTTTATTAGTAGTTTTTTGTATTATTCATAATATATGAATGAGATCATAAAAACAAGTTAGAAAAAGGTTCATAGTGATTACCCATTTAAATTTATGACAAACGTCCCTTACAATTTTATAATAAAATATTATATTTTTCAAAATTAATGTTTTTCCAAATGTTAAATTTAAAGAGTGCAGGTGGGAGTATCTCATGATTTTCAATTTTTTTTTTCACAAAATAACTCATAAAAGTGAGATAGATAAATAAGATAAATAAATAAAAAATGAAAAAGGTGATAAGAAATGGCATATTGGTGCAGGTTGAACCACAATCAGCGTCCATTGCTCTTAGACATGCATCTGATCTTGCTGCCTCAATGGAATTGATGCTAACTTCTTTCTCATCTTCGGTATCTCTCTCTCTCTCTCTCTCTCTCTCTCTCTCTCTTAGAGCTGTTAAAATAAACGAGCCGCTCGTGAGCTCGGCTCGACTCGGCTCGTTAAGGCTCGACTCGACTCGGCTCGATATGTTAAACGAGCCGAGCCGAGCCTAAAAAAATACTCGTTTGCTTAACGAGCTCGGCTCGGCTCGACTCGGTAGGCTCGCAACCTGCTCGGTAGGCTCGAAAAATAGAGATTATTTTATAAATATTATATAATTTAGGGTATAAAATATTAATATTTTACATAATAATACAATTCATATTCTCAAATCATTCATACTGGTGAATTGGTGATAATTTTAGCTTTATTGTTGTTAAAAGAAACGAGCTGCTCGTGAGCTCGGCTCGACTCGGCTCGTTAAGGGCTCGACTCGACTCGACTCGAAGTGTTAAACGAGCCGAGCCGAGCTCAAAAAAATACTCGTTTGCTTAACGAGCTAGGCTCGGCTCGACTCGATAAGCTTAACGAGCCGAGCCGAGCCTGGCACTACTCGGGCTCGCTCGGCTCGTATAACAGCTCTACTCTCTCTCTCTCTCTCATATATTGACAAATGTTAATAATTTTGTAAAATAGATTCAGGAAACACAAGGAGTATTTGCTGAGTTAGCTGTGGTAGTCATACAAGAGAAGCAGCTTCTGGAAGAATGTATGGAGCTTTTCAGACACATTTCTAAATTGGAGGTCAGAAAATCTTTTAATTCTTTAAATTGATTAATTAAGTTTAGTTTATAATGACAAATTTTTTTAATGTATAGATACAAGAGAGAAGCTTGAAGATCATGCAATTAAGTTTACTGCAACAGCAGCAGCAACAAAATATGGCATAAATTGATTGTCACCTTCAAATTCTAACAAGAACATATGCATGCTTTAATGGCATGATTCGATATAATTTCATTCTGAAATGTGTATAATTTGATTGTTATTGATTTTTTGTCTATGTACATAATATAAAATGAATTTCTATTTTGTTCTTTCGACAAGGGCAATTTCTATTTTGCCCTTTTTAACAAAAGTTTCAATTTTATCCAAATTAGGGTTGAAAAGACCGTAATACACTTCTTATGTCCCATTTTTAATTTATAATCCAATTTGAATTTCTTATCTCCCATGCTGAACACAACCAGTTGAGTCTTTAATTTTCAGCTCTCAAATATAAAAAAAAAAAAGATAAAAAAAACAAACAAACAAACAAACGTTGGTGTTCTTCATGGTTCATCTGCAACCAAAATTTTCAATTGTTTCATCCTTTTAGCTGCCATACATGATACAACTAGTTCAATGTTGAGATTTATTTATCAAAATTATTATCCAGTGCTACAGATTAATTAACACAATATTATTTATCGGGCGCGGATCATCTCCTGTAACTTGTTCCTCCATTTTCTCCATTACCAACATCTGTGCCATTCATTTTTATCTATGGACAGCAACATGCCATTTACTTCATTTTCACTGAACTTTTCCTGCCTCCACCATTTCACTCACACGATGGAACAAGGTTTTCATTGCTTGAAATGATCAATTTTATCCTTCTCAGATTTTACTAGGTACTCAATCCATGGCTTTTTCATCCATTTAATTTTGTGAGTTTCTCTATGCATCTTGATTTTGAAGCTTTTTAGTTTTGTCAATCCAGTACAAGATGAAAATGATTTTTTTTTTTTACATAATTATCAATTAAATATAAAATCATATTATTTTGCGTGAATATTGATGGAGACAAGATCACAATCTCGTTTAATTATGAGCATATTTGGAGAATCGAGAATATTAGGAAGATTATATTTATTTATTCTATTTTCTTTGTTATTTGATTTAATTAGGGGGCGCTTGATATGAAATTCTTCAATGGTAATGGGAGTGAGGATAAATATATAGTAATTATAGTAGGTAATGAGAACAAATAAGGTACACAACATTGATTTTCCTCCTAAATAAGGTAATCATTACCCTCATTTGATTACCCTCATCTCATCTTTTAATCATCATCCTCAATCAATCCTATTTCCTTTGTTATTTGATTTAATTAGATTAAATTTATAATTATGTTTAGTAGGTTATTCGCTATTTAAGATCAGAATGTAATTCCTTATGAAGCAGTTTATGAATGAATTTGAATGAAATTGGGTTTTCCCATTTATCGTGTTATTATCGTTCTTAATCCGGCATTCAAGATGAATCAACGGAGTTAAAACGTTAATCACGTTTATGTAATCTTCTGAGTATTCACAGAATCAACAGATTATTACGTTTGTTCGTACTTCCGCCTGCATCAGTTGGTATCCAGAGCCACGGTCATGCCTCCCCATCGTCACCGTCCCGTTGAGACCACCATGGAGATGACAGAGTTGAAACACCGAATTAACTCTCTTTATCAATCTGTTCGAGCGATGCATATAAAGCAAACTGAGTGTTATGATAAGTTTGCTATTTCTCCCCCACACTACCACATCCACCATCGCCAGCCACAACCAATACAACCAGACTTACATATATTTTATAGTTCAGTTAATCCAATTGTAGTTTATGATTGGATCTCCGCGTGTGAATTATTTTTTGACTCCAATTCTGTTCCCAAGGACCGCCGAGTCTCGTTGGTGGCAAAACACCTCCACGACCGTGTTGCTATCTGGTGGAGTGATCTCAAGAAATCTCGTTTACAATTGGGTAAGCCCAAAATTAGAAATTGTCAGAAATTCACTAAATATTTAATCAGAAAATTCATACCAGGTGTGGCACCGCTCGTTGGCCTCCCCCAAGCATCACGCACACTGCCCATGTCCCACCAGTTTCGAGCCGCTGTAGAAGACCACTTCTCATCCTCTCGCCCATATACAGGCGCTGCACAGACTGTCATGGCCACCGCGACTAAGGACTTGTCTTCTCCTTCAATTGGTGCTTTAGATAACCACTGTGTGCAAGAAGGGGCCTTCATCCAGTGCAGCGAATCGTATTGATGTGCTTCTCGCTGGGGACAGGCCCGTTCTTTAGCAAGTGTACCTAGTGACATGTCACAGGGCCCCAAAAAATTCAGGGGCCCAATTTTAAAATTTTTATTAATATAAATAAATCTTATTATAATTATAAAATTATAAAGAAAACGCAAATAAAAATTCGAAAAGAAAAAAAAAGCAAAGATATTTTTTTGGGAAAAATATTGGAAAGAAGTCAAATCTTAAATTTTAAAAATTCAAATTTCAAAATGGACTAAAATTGGGCCCCTTAGTTTAAACAAATCTAAAAATGATTGGAAATATATTATGAAAATGGACTAAAATTTCAACCAAAAAATTCAAAAATCGTAAAAATTTCACCTAGATCAGAATAAAAAATGCATAAAATTGAAAAAAGATAAGAATATAAGGAATGAGATTGAAGGATGAGAAAAAATAAATTTAATCTTTTACCTTTTACATTCTTATTTTTTCAGATTTATATATAGTATCAAATGAAATCAATCTATAGGCATGTACCGAGAAAAGAAAGGAAGAGAAGAAGTGAGGAGATAAGTGGAAAGGAGGAGAAGAAAACAATTTGATTAAATTCATTATGTGAGAGGTGCAGACGTGAGAGAGAGAGTGGTGAGGGGGTTGGACGTGGGGGGCGGGTGAAGAAAGAGAGGTGAGAGAAAAGGTGGGTATGTGCTGAAAAAAAAAAGTAGAGAAAATAAAAAAAATTAAATATGGGTAAAAACGATATTTAGTTGAAAGTGTACTCATCTTTTAACGATTGTATTTATTTTATGTGTCACTATGCCAAAAATGACTTACAACAACGGGAAAAAGACAACGGGCTTTGAGTTAGACCGTTGTCTTAAGCATAAAACCCGTTGTCGTAAGTATTCCCGTTGATATAAGTTCTGAAAAGGCGCCGAAAGACAACGGGTTTTATCCCCCGTTGTCTTTTCCCGTTGCCATAAGTTTTTTTTTTAATATTTTTGTAAAAATTAAAAGGGTATATAAGGAACACTTAGAAATTTTTTCATCCCATTCACTTCTCACTGAAACCCTTCTCACTCGAAAGTCTCTCTTCATCGTTCATCACCGCGGGGAGACACCACCATCACATCAACCGCCGGACTCTATTACGCCGCAATTTCAAGTCCGCAATCGCTTCTGTTTCGAAACCATTCAACCGCCATATGAAAAGCTTCAGTCAGCCGTCTTCATTCAGCACAGCCGTCCGCCTTCAATCCACCGTGAGTCGCTGGAATCACGACCAATTCGTGCCTCCACCTACTGCTCGAATCCGCCACTCACCGATTCTCAAGCACCGCCGTTGAAGCCGTCACAAAGCCCAGGCCGCTCTCGACGGTAGCGTCTCAGCCACCTATCTTGTTCACGACGTCGCGTCTCCACTTCTGCCGTCGACCACCGCCTCTGAAATTGCCTTCCCCTAAGTAAGCTAGCCCTAATTTCTTTTTGTACATCTAAAACCTAGATGCCCTAGTTTTGATTTTTTGTGGGGGTTTGAATATTTGATGTTCTGTACAATTGAACCATTTCAGATTTGTGCTGTGAATAATGAGTGAATATCATACTTTCAATTTGGTTAGGAATGTTCTTGACCTGCATTGATTGTAAACAAGCAATTCTCTTGGTTTCAATTTCTTTTTTTAATTTCTCGTCCTCTGTTCCCTTGTATGTCTTTCTTCTTTATTTTATTTTACCCTTTGGGGGGAGTGATCTTTATAATTGTAATGAACATTTGTGTGCTTTAAATGAATATTCTAATTCTAAAGAAGAATGGTGGCCCCAATTTGATATTTTTGTTTAACTCCTATTTGTGCTCATTATTCTAATAGTTGGAGCTCAATTTTGATTCTCATATTGCTGAGATCCTCTTTTCTGCAGGAATACTGCCCAGGCAGTTTACAGATAAAAGAAAATAACTCTACAATTATGTCCACCTATCCTCGTTGATAGTTTAATGTGTAATGAATAGATTACTACTTTGAATGCTAGAGGATAATCCTTTGCTTGGATGCTAGACTTCTTAAATGGCCACGACATTTAGGACAATTGAGAGATAATACTGGTGCACAGTTGTTGCAGATTTATGAATAGATTACTACTTACTAGTCAATATTAAATTATATTTAGAAGACTAATACTTCAAAAAAAAAATTATTCCATATAAATATATACAATGTTACAGAAGTAATTGTTTGCAAAGTACAAGTACATTGAAATAGAAGTTAATATTAGTGAGTCATAAATGGATATTTGTGCTGCAATTTTCTGCCCTAGATAATTCATTTTCATTTTCTTTTTTTGTTTTTGAGTTCTCTGCAAATGTTCTGTAGGACTCATGTGCTTTTTGTGTGGTAAGTTCATTAATTGGGCCTAAGTTTGTATAAGCTCTTCTCTACCATCCAGTATTCAGTTTTCGTGACTCTTATGCTTCTCTTCTTTCAGCATCTTGATTGGGACTCTGGAAAAACCCATATGTATTATTCCCATATTTGCTCAAATGGGACATACTATTTCAAGGTCAGTGCCTAACCTTGTTGTTCTTTATCTATCGGTTTAATTATGCAGTAAAAATGTTTACATGGAAAATACCGGGAGAACTCTTGTATATCCTCAATTCTCCACCAATCTCGCATTCTAACAAACCCAGTAGGGACACTAAAGCGTATCAGAACTTTTAATTTGACTTGCAGTTAAAAATTACCTGATAAAGCAGGATGGAGAGAGGAAACCTAATATAGTGAAGGGAGTAAGTGCAGGAAAAGAGCAATCTCAGTACCAGTCCTTTCAAAACATCACCTTGTTACTCCCTCTAACTGAGACCTCCACTGATTGGAAGGAAGCTGATCGATCATAGATGCATAGTATTTTAAACTAATGACTGTATCAGGATATGAGTAATAGAGATTAACTTTTAAAAAAGGAAAGGATTTCATGGTCTCTCCTAAACACTGAATAATACTCCCAACTCATTGTTTAGTAGTAATTCTTTTTTTTTTGTAGACCCCAGCTTTTACTCTGACATGCTTAGATTTTGTCTATACCATACCAATGCTTGCAAATAATGCATATAAATATAACTTCTCACTGTATTCTTAGGTCAAAGTGGAAGGTACCAGAGTTCAAAATTGGAGCTAGCGTAAGGCATCTAAAGGTCATTGAAGTAAATTTTATTTTAAAAAGCCCTTAAAGTATTAAAATATGATTTTAGGGTGCCATTTTTTAGTATTCCGTCAAAGCTTTTATTAGTTATTACTCAATTCAATTTTCTCAAAAAAGTTGGTTTAATAAAAACAAAAATTTAATTAAAGAAGCTCTCAGGGATGTTAAAGATAAATTTGTGTCATATTTCAATAATGTAGGGACCTTTCATAATAAAAATTAAGACTAAAGGGGTTTTTAAAAAAAAAAACAATTTAGGGATCTTCTAAGTAAAATTGATACTGGACCTATAAATGCATTATGCCAATTTATAATTTATGTTTGTCAAGACCTGTTGATTCTTTTAGTCCAATTACCTTGATCTTCACGACATTTTATGTTATTGGTTGTTTTGGTTAGATGTTTTTATTATGCTAATGAATGATCTTCTTATAGTTTTACTCCGAGGTTGATGTCAAGCTAGTTTTCAAGGAAGTGTTGCCGAAGTTCTTACGAAAAGCCGTATTGTGGAGGTACATTTCTAGTAAGAAACTTAAAGTCCTTGTATTCTTTCACCTTGCATAATATCTGTGGGCTGCATGACTTGTTTAGGCCACTAATTGTAAGTTTTTTCATCATCATAGACTCTGTTGTTTGTTGATTATGAATTTCTGCTAATCAAATCATGAAAGAGGTTTAAAGCTTCAGAACCTTGTAACTTGCTGTTTCTTGTGCTTGCTCCCCCCTTCTCATTGTCCAAAAAAAAAATCCTTGTGAAAGTCAAATATTTTAAGCTAATTGAGCTTCTGCTCTGTCATTATGCTTGATTTATCAGGGTGGAAAAAGAAGTGACGGTAAGACGCCTGAGGAGTTAACGATCAATTAGTTCATGATGTGGCTTACTTCCTCGATTAATCGTTGTCTGGCCTCGTGCAAGTCTTCCAAATTATGCCTCTTCAACTATAATAAGTTTCAGATATGTTTGCTCCACTTAGTATGAGTGGTTATGCTTATCTTGCCAACAGAGGAGGTGCACAAATTTTTTGTAGAATTGTATTAAAAAAACTCTCATGAGAAAAGATGCACCTTACCAATTTTTGTGAAAATATACCGAAACAATTCTTATGGCAAATTATGGAAAGAAACTTGATATGATGTAAAATAATCTGGAGTCATACTGCCCTCTGAACTTCCAAAAATGCTCAAATGGAAAGTCATTTCACTTGTATTTTTCTCATATGTTTCAGCTATTGAAATATTT